>JAURVB010001488.1:0-66127 GCA_033002965.1 Piper betle | reverse complement strand
CATAAAGGTTTTTGTTGACAATTGCGCAGGGATGTGTATGGTTTTGCCGTGCGTCCACAGCATTTGCAGAGATATCGAGAGTATGCCAATATATACAAGGTTGGTATGATAACATCTTCAGGAAACAGTCATCACTGTGACTAAATATATCTCGTTGGCAGTGAAAATGTTACATTTCCTTGTAGGAGGAGGAAGAGGAAAGATCAGAGGATGGAAACACTTTCTTGAAAGACAAAGTGAGTCTTCTCAGTTGCCTCTTGATCACATTTCGGAAGAACAAGAAAATACCGAGCTTCAGGGCAAAATTCAGTTAAGTCAAAATGCAGAAGTTGGTGAAAATTCCAAGCTGCAGGAAAGTGCTGAGAGTGTCTCTGAGAACGCTCTCCAGCTGGGTCTTGCGAAAGATAATGTTTTAGATGTCACTGAAGCCAGGCATCCGCACCAGAAGCATTTATGGTCTCCTATAAGACCCTCCCTTTCGTCTATTGAGCATGTAATGAGTTTTCGTGTGAAGAAAAGAAGAAATATTGTAAAAGATGAACGCGGAAGTGGTCTAAGTGGGCCACATCTTTCTACCATTAAAGTGGCAAAACCATTGAGAGTTGTTTCTGAAGATGATTCAGAAGAAGAGTTCTATGATGTTGAGAGATCAGATCCTGTTCAAGATTTTACTTCTAGTGAGTCCTTCCCCACCTATGGAGATGGCTCGTTGCACGAGCCTTTGTTTCTCTCAAAACAAGAATTGGAATGTCTTGTTCATGGAGGATTGCCTATTCCTCTGAGAGGAGAGGTGTAGATTAGCTCTATCTCTTCTGTCTACACACATTTTCTATGTTCCTGTAAGTGACATATTTATGTATATCCTGGAAGTGCAGTTGTGGCAGGCTTTTGTGGGTGTGAAAGCCCGCAAAGTTGAAAACTATTACAGGGATCTTCTAGCTGCAGAAACAACTCGTGAAACCAAAAGGGAGAGTGAGAACCACTATGATGCTGCAAGTAAGGAGTCTCATAAAAGATCTGGAGGTGCAGCTGCAAAATGGAAAGGGCAGATAGAGAAGGTTATTAGATGATTGATTTTGAACCAAAATAAAGTTCGGTATTGTCATTTTGTAGGCACCGCCTTAATTGCATGTTAGTTTGACATCTGTTTTTTTTATTTTTCCTTCTTTCCTTTGGTGGTTGCAGGATCTTCCTCGAACTTTTCCAGGACATCCTGCTTTGGATGAGGATGGCAGGAGTGCCTTGAATCGTTTACTCACAGCTTATGCTGTCCACAATCCGTTGGTTGGGTATTGCCAGGTACTTGAGTTTGAAATGACATTTGGTGCCTAAAGTATTTTCAGTTGGTGTCTAATTGTTGACTTCCATTTAGTAGTTTTTTAGCTTAGTAACTTATTTTAGAGGCATCATCATGATAATGATCTTCTTCTCTAATTGCTGTGTGTTGTGGATAATAGTCCTATGCTGACACTCTTGGATTCTTTGAAAATAGATTAAAATAGAACCTAATATCTTGAGAACGTGACCTGGACGAGATCATCCAATCAAGCAAATCATGGTTGCTTGTAACCTGCCTTTGTAACTTTTCTTAATAAACATATCCTTTCTTTCAAAAAGTAATGACACTCTTTTTAGTTCGACAAAATCTGGTTATATATTGAAATTTAAAATTTTCCCTTCTTTGAAAATAAATTCCTTCCAACATGCCTTTTTTGCTCGTCAACCCACAACTAGTCTACAGAATTTGTTTTTCACGTCGATGAATTTTTTCATCACTTCTAGAAGAACTTGAGATCAATGGTTTTAAGAGTTGTTAACATGGCGCCATAATTTGCATTGTTGTGATGTGACATATATTGGGTGATAATTGTTTGTTATACAAATATTATTTCATTGTTTTTTGTTCAGCTGGATTTAACAAAAGCCTTAATTGTGTGTGGGTCATTCTACACAAGGATGGTGTACTGAATTGTTCAGTAAACATGCAGGCCATGAATTTCTTTGCTGGACTATTACTTCTCCTGATGCCTGAAGAAAATGCTTTTTGGTAGGTTCTGTATCTTTATTTTAAAATTCCTTTCCGTTTATCTTGTCATTTTTTTTAGTTTTAAAAATGTAGAGAATCATTTTGGTATATGATGATCCTCCTTGTCAATTCTATGCTGGAGCATCCTCTGCGTATTTGGCATGACATATTCAACTTTGATTTTCCCTGTAAGTGGACAGTGCGAGTGTTTGGATTTTGATTTCCATAAAAAATACATAGAGGGAAAGTATAAGGAAATCAACCTAGACTCGTGTCACTTTTGGCTTTTTCTATAGAAATTAGTAAGTATTGAAGACACTCTTTAAACTGCAGACTCGTTGTTGATATTACATTAAGCTTAACTGTGAGCGTCAGTATCTGCTTTATCAATAAAAATTTTACCTCAGCATATCTAGCCTTGGAAAGCATTCAGATGGGAGCCCACAAATTATGTACATTATTTCCACCATTTCTAGCATCTACTGAACTTTAAATCTTGTGGTGTTGAATCAGGTTGAAATAAGATTTAGATGGCCAAATTGTGGGAAGCTTATCATAATCCCATTGCTTGTATGCCTGCCTTTCAATTGCCCTTTTCACCCACTCTTGCACCTTCATACTCCTATAAAATATTTGTTTGAAGTTCATCTAGTGATTTTTTTTTCAATTTGAAAATTTTCTTGCTTTTGTTCAATTATGACATATATATTTCATTCATTTTTTGGTAAGCTTGTTAAGACAAGTGGGATAGTGTAGAGAGTAGAAAGGCCGAGCCACATATGCTCATTAACATTCTATTTTCATTTGTCAGGGCTTTGGTGGGGATAATTGATGACTACTTTGATGGATATTATACAGAAGATATGATTGAGGCTCAAGTTGATCAACTTGTTTTGGAGGAGATAGTACGTGAAAGATTTCCAAAATTAGGTGCTATATGTCGTCCTTATTGCAAATAATTCGAGAAAAGCCTTATCTGTTTGAAAGACTGTTTCTTCTGCAACTTTGTCAAGATATATGTTATATTTGAGAAATGGGATCTGGGACCTACATGTTTCATGTGTTCTTCATTCACACAATTGTGGTTTCTTACGTTCTATACTTCAAGAGAACATTTTACTTTTGGTACAATTACTTTCATTTTAATGTCAATTATATTTTATATTGCAGTGAACCATCTTGATTATTTAGGAGTTCAGGTGGCGTGGGTTACAGGGCCTTGGTTCTTATCCATATTTGTTAACATGCTTCCTTGGGAAAGTGGTAATGCTTCAACATGCTTTTATGCGCTATTTGTACAATAATTTCTTTCAAAACGAAAAATGGTGGATTGTTTCTAATAGAGTTGTTTGTATATATAATTTTCTCATGGTTGCCATATGTCAACAGTTCTTCGTATGTGGGATGTTTTATTATTTGAAGGAAATCGTGTCATGCTGTTCCGTACATCTCTTGCATTGATGGAGTTATATGGTAATACTAACAGAAAATTGTTTTTCGTATTTCTTTATCACTGTCTCCTTTTGAAACATTTTATTCTTAGTGTGATCAATGATGATTTATTTTCCTATAGGTCCAGCTCTAGTTACAACCAAGGATGCGGGTGATGCTGTTACTTTGCTTCAGTCTCTTGCTGGCTCAACCTTTGACAGTAGCCAACTTGTCTTGACAGCGTGTATGGGTTATCAAGTTGTCACTGAAGAAAGATTAGTTGATCTCAGGATAAAGCACCGACCAGCTGTCCTGGAAATCATTGAGGAACGCGCCAAAGGGACTCGTGTACCAAAGGATTCTCGTGGACTTGCATCTAAACTATATAGCTTTAAACAAGACCCAGGGTTGCTTATACCAGAAGCTCCTTCTTCAGAGGGAGTGGATGAAAATGGAGATCGATTCAGTCCAGATTCACTATCCAAAAATATTGATGATTTTCTAAATGGTCTCGCCAATGAATCTGATACAGATTCTGTTCCTGATCTCCAAGATCAGGTACTCACTGAGTATCAAACTTGGATTATAGTTAAGGGTTTTTATTTTTTTATTTTGCATTTTTAGTCATATATCTAATGGAGAGGGAAATTATTTTTTAGGTGGTGTGGTTAAAAGTCGAGCTATGCAAGCTACTGGAGGAAAAAAGATTAGCTGTCCTCAGGTTTCCTCTCATATCTCCCAACCTATATTTCGGTCTTTTTTTTTGTACATTTTGGAAGGCGAAGTTATGAGATTTTTTTACTTGTAAATCTCAAATATATTTTAGCTTCCACAATAGTTCACATGCAGCAGAGCATAAGGTGGAATTTTAATTTATTCACCAATCGATAGTCTCTTTGTAAAGTAACTCAAATCATAATTTTCCTTCTTTGTCTTGGGAGCATGGTTTACAATCTCGCCGGATCTTGGTGAGATTCTGGCAAGATCTCCATCTCGAAAGTGTATCGAGAGTAACCCCTTTCAGAGACAAAGAATTGCCTGTCTTGCCAGAATTCCTGAACTCTTCTCTTGGAATTATGGCTAAATTTTGGAAAAGTCCGAGAACTGAGAGAATATGAAGGTGAAGAGCAGTTTTGGTGAAGGGTGTTGTTTGCCAGCAGTGGAAGGATCTCGCACTAGCTACTGCTGCCTTGCTGGTTGCTGGTATATAGCATCTAGCTTGTGGGTGGTCGCCCTTAAGAATTTTGTTTGCCCCGACCAAAGAAGGGAGGAAGGAGAAGAGAGGAAGGAGAAAGGAGAAAAGAAGGGAGCAAGGAGAAGGGGAAGGACGGTGGCAAGAATTGAAGTTTTAGGGTTTATTGTCTTGTATTTTAATATTCCATTTTTATTCTTAAAATTAAATCTCATTTCGCCTATCCATATTTATGTCCAAATGAATATAATGTCCATATTTGTGTCCAAATAAATGTGATTCTAGTATTGACCAAGTGTAAAAGGCTGTCCATATTTGTCCAATTAGTCAAAATTGTTGTCCATTTAAATTTATATGGTCTAAAAGAATAAAACAATAGTTGTCCGACTAGTTTACAGGCTAAGCTGCTTAATAGATCTCAATTCTTCTTCGACAATTAAAATTTTCTCAACAATGAAAAAAATGTTGTCTACAATTCCTTATAATTCCTTATTCACCATTGTTATACTTATTCTAACATACTATTAGTAGTTTTGGTTAATGTTTTTTACTTTAAATATAAGTAATTAGTAGGTATATATGTAATATATTTAATCATATTTTTAATTATCATAAATTCTTATCTCTTTGAGATTTCTCCAAAATCTCGCTGAGAACTCTTCTCTCAGACCTTCCAAGATGAAACCGATATATGAAAATGTGGACCTTGCTTGGGATGTTAACTCAGATCTTGCAGAGATTGCATGCTGTTGTAGTTTAAGCTACAAATATACAAAATTTAGTCCAAGAAATTTACACTTCAAATATTTATACAAGATACGTACAAAGACAGGTAAGGAAAGTGATTAAATGCATTTATGTTATTTTATAACACAATAAGCAGTCTGGCCAATATTAAAAGCTTGTGCTATATAGTACTACTTAGAGTAGCGTTCTAAGATGAGTGGAAATAAACTAAAGAATCTTAATATAACCAACTAATTTACCCAAAATAATATCAGATCATTGGTACTTAAAACTGAATAGTTCTGCCAATGGAACTAGGAAAATGACACAACTGAAATTTTCTGTGTACTTAGTATTAACTTCTAAGCCGTTCTTTTCAATACTATAGTATTCAGATTATTGAGGTTTCATTGTTTTGACAGAGCTGAAGAGCTGGAGACTGCCCTAATGGAAATGGTCAAGCAGGACAATAGACGGCTTCTAAGTGCAAGGGTATTCCCCACATGTTATTGAATATCATGCTTTTTTCAGTTTTTCTGCACTTTAGATTTTAGGATTAATAGTTGTTTTACATTCTCCGGCTTCCGAGCTAAATTCTAAGAAGAAAACAAATGAATTAGTGTGGTTGAGAATGTCCTTGCTTGTACTCTCAGCTCTGTCTGGAGATGAATAAATTAACTTTTAAAACCTAGTGGAAATTATTGTTCCCTTGAGTCATCATTTTTACTTTTAAAACTTTGGAGTACATGTTAATGGCAGTTACCAATGCATTGCTCTTGTAATGAAAGGTCTTTGTTATCTGCTGCCCGTTGCTTTGGTTAAGTGTTTTCTTTATTAGGTTGAGCAATTAGAGCAGGAAGTGACTGACCTACGCCAAGCCCTCTTTGACAAACAGGAACAAGAATCTGCGATGCTCCAGGTCTGTATCTGTGTGCTTTGATGCTTACATCTAGAGGAATTCTCTTTTTATCGGTAGAAATTAGTGACTGGAATGAGGAATGTGATTATAGGTTTTGATGAGAGTGGAGCAGGAGCAAAAAGTAACTGAGGATGCACGCATATTTGCTGAACAGGATGCTGCAGCTCAAAAATATGCTGCTCATGTACTTCAGGTAATTCTTTTACATTGTTCTATTAATATTTCAGACTTGTTAAGAGCACCAGTGGTATTATATCTGTTGGAAGGTCTTGAAGTCCATGAAAGAGATTGATTCAAGAAGAATGTGTTTGTTTACTAGAAAATAGATATATATCATCTTTTCGGCTGTTTTAATCTAGAAGCAGGCTGTCAATTTTTTTTCCTAAAAGTTACAAGATTTTGAAAGAACAAACTCATTGACCAGGAATAACTAATATGTGGTACAATCTTGCTCACTTAGCATTGTTTTTGCACACAAGTACCTCCTCTTTTGCTAATGATCTCATATTTGCATCATTTTTTTGACTTTCAAGTTCATAATGAAGTTATCAGTTACTGTTAATGCTTAAAAGCAGCTTATGTTGACTTTCACGCAGGAAAAATATGAAGAGACCACGACCTTGCTTGCTCAGATGGAGAAAAGGGCTGTCATGGCAGAGACAATGTTGGAGGCTACACTGCAGTATCAAAATAATCAAGGGAAGGCTCAGCAAGGAATCATGCCATCTCCTAGGTAATTTTCTAGCCTAATACACATAATGTAACGACCCAGCCTTAAGTGTCAAGTGATGGGCCAAAATCATCCCTTCAAAATGGTTAACTAAAGTTGAAGATCTATAGACCATCCTCACTAATAAATTAGATCTTATCACAATAGGCGTTGGATTTAAGACTAATTTGAGGATATTAGAATCCTCCCACCATAGAAAAGTCCTTGGAATTCCTACCCTCGGCTTGTGGCTAGTGGTCTAGCTCACGTTCAGTCCATCCACCATCCAATTTGGTCATAGATCGGCTTTGATATTATCTATAACGACCCGATCCAAAGTCCAAATTGACGGGCCAAAGTCATCCCTTTAAAATAATTAACCCAGGTTGAACTAATAAACTGGATCTTACCCCAGTGAGTATTGGATGTGTACTAATTTGAGGATATCACACATAAGGCACCTCAAGTTGGCAATGTTTTACTCTTTTTTTATAGTCAATCCATTCATATGTGTACTTAATATTCATCTGATTGCATGTTTTGAGGAAGAGCTATAATGCTGTCAAGGATGCTGCATGAATTTTTTGCATACTATCTATGTGCGTTGTGCAATTACCAATTTGTTGAAAATTAATCAGTATCTTAATGCAGGGTTGGTAATCGGGATCAAATGGTACAAGAAACTTCCCAAGACCAGTCTAACAGGAAAATTAGTTTGCTTTCAAGGCCGTTTGCACTTGGCTGGCGAGATAGAAATAAGGTGAGTGAGATACCACCCTCCATATATATAGAGCTAATAATGTGAAGCAACTGAAAATATATTAAATATAGGTGCCAACTACATGTATGGGATAATAGTCTTGGAGTGCTAATTTGCATGCTGCAAGACCCAAATGGTGTATGATATATTGGCACCCGTTAAAGTTGATTGCTGTAAGACCACAGTATATGACATATCAGCACCCATTGAATACGCTTGATGACACTTCTGAAATATTAATAGTTAATGGGCTTTATTGTCCAAGCATAGCTTTATGCTGATTGGGTCTTTCAGCAAATAAAAATTGTAAGACCTTCCAGCTGACTATTTTCCATTATTTTGGCCAAGCTTTGGAAACTACCTTAGAGTTTACAGATTTGACACGTTGAAAACTAAAAGAGGCCATCACTTTGCTTTGCTGTCGAATAAAGTTTTAGGTTTTTTAAGCCTTCAGGAAACTAGCGTTTCAATTTCAGTTTTTCCTCCCACATGTGAGGGCTTCTTTTATCTTTTTGCTGAAATATTTCCTGCTTGTTTTCAACTCTATGTAAGTCTGAAATCATGTGCGTTCTGTTTAAACTCTTGATGGAATAGCTTGAGTGCATAACCTAGGTGCGGTGTTTACTTGGTGTCTGAACAAAAACTTCTGGGAAAATTATGTTGTAACTGCTCTTCTTTTTATTGTGCTTTTGCAGTTGGTCAATTAAAGATTGAAAACCATTCTATCTCCATCTGTGCTGCCTTATTCGTCTTTTATAATATTGCTGTTGAATTTGAAGCAGGGAAAGCCAAACAATTCTGAAGACAGTCGTAGGCCCCAAGTTGTAGAGGAGTTAAATGGGCATCAGAAATCTGAGAAGACAGAAAGGAATGAAGAGTAAGGATTATAAGGGGGGAAATGGAAAAAAATGATCTTTAAATGATTGAGAGTCATCTCCATTTCCTCAAGGGAAAGCATAGTGTCGCCCTGCATCGCTTACCATGAGAACCAAGATGATGAAAACCCATGTCGTGGAGGTGTCGTGGAGGAACTGTTTGGGGGTAGTTTGAATCCCCTTTTTGATATAATATAGATTTAGGTTATAGCAACTCGAGTTGTGTAATTGTCCATAGCTTTATATAACATTGAGCTGTGTATAAGAAAGAAATAATTTGTTCAATCATTAGTTCATTTGTATTGTAGAGTAAAAGAAGTCATTGGGCATCTGATGATATTTATATAGCTAAGAAAATCATTGGTTATTTGTAATTATTTGAATTCAAATTTTTGTTTGATGTCAAAAATCAAATAAGTTTGTGACGCAAGTACTTAGTTCTCCGTCTGGTCCTTGACATCTGGTACCATTTACCGTGACAGATGTTTATAAATATCATCTTTTACACCGTTTTATATATCATTTACAGGATTTAACTCATGGATTGGACTTGCTTGTAGGATGTGAGTCCGAGTCTGATGCTGCAGTGTTAAGGCTTCTAGAGACGGTCATCTCATGGCTGTGTTTTCCCTCGTAGGTGGTGACGAAGGCTCTGGGATCATCTGATGACCTCTCAACGAGCTTCCTCGCTTTACACCTCACATCTGTGCATCTGTAGTAGCTCCTGCAGAGCAAGAACCCCACATGAATATCAAAGCTTGCAGACTCGGATAAGTTATAGCAGGTATAAAATGACGACTAACCTAGGATATTGGCTACCCTTGACAACCTTTTGACCATATTTCCTCCACCGAAAGCCGTCTTCCAGGATCTCTGCGTCTGTGGAACTCTGCTCTACAATTCGAGGCTCTTGCAAACTTGGTAATGAGCTACCAGCTTCTTCATCCTCCCTTTCTTTGCACTTCCTGAGGTCCAAATCAACGGGGAACAACACATAGTGCATATTCAAAATCTTATCAACGAGAAATATGCAGACTTATTCATTAAATAGTGCGTAAAATTAGAGCTTGAAGAACTAGAAACTGGGCTAGCAGTATATACATACCTCTTATATGTTATAATTTGATCATCCAAACTATCCATCCCTCCGACTATTTCTTCACAGTCCATGCTGAGGGCACAAAAATCATCCAGCGTTCCAACACCAACATGAAACCCAGCATCCTCAATCGGATCTGGCATGAGCGGCTTTTTCCCCGAGGAGTACTTCTTAAACGCAGGGTTGTCAAACTCATTGTTAAAATCAAATCGGAGATCAAGTGATGCTTCCCTCATGTCTGTCTCAACAAGTTGACTAATATTTCCGCTGTCTTTGTTTGTTTCATCACTTTGCAACTGCTTCTTACAAGGTGGAGGCTTTGTATGGTTATGTTCTCCTTTGTACACAATCTCTAATATCTGACCATCAAACGATCTCTCAACTTTCTTCTTCACAAGGCAGTTAGGATGCGTGCATTTGTAATAACTACGAGGAAACTCGCTACCCTTAACTTGTTTTTGCCCATATTTTCTCCAATTATATCCATCATAAGACGATCGATCTACACATGATGAGCTAGGAGAAGGTACAGTTTTCTGATTTGTTTCCACATTGCGAGGCGTTGTTCTTAAAGGTTCAACATTGCTTGCTTCAGTTTCCAGTCGGCGAGATTTTTTCCGATGAGGATTATGTGCTCGGCTTTGCTGTTTCACTTCTAATTGAGCTTGTACTTTTGGTGAAGTATCGGTTAGAAGAACTTGGTGGGTGTTATTCATGCATCCCTGCTATGAGAACAAGTTAAATTTGCAAGCAACATAATTCATGGATTGTGTATGGATGTCAAACTTCCTATCCATTATAATGAGATTCTTACCAAATTTGCTAGTTGAGTAGAGGTGGTTTTTGATATCAGATTTGCAGACGGTTTGTATATGACAGTAGGATTAATGGACTGATCTACTCTTGAAACTGTATTAGATTCTTTTGAAACAGCATGTTCTGATTCTTCACCAATGTCATATGAGACTAGCTACAAATAATTAAGCAGGAAAGAGAACATTAATTACAACCCATATTGATTGTGAAACTAAAGAATGAACAAGAGATGATGTAACTTTACCGCTGGATTAGTTTGAGGACGTGAAGGTTTGAGTCTTGTGGTCTTGGGTTTGATAGGAACAATAGCCTCTGAAACAGTAGCAGTAGTAGTATTAGTAGCAGAAGGATATGGAGAAGATTGAACAGCACCAACAAGCTGCTCTGAGAAAGGTCTGGAGCTGGAGCAAGAGGGCCTTGATGCAACAGGTTTGGCCACAACAATCCTCTCTGCAGGTTCGGTGGCCTCCATATTTTACCAGCAAATAAAGACTGCAACATAAAGGAAAGATCTACTCATTGCACTCCTTTATTCTTCCGAAGATAATGAGACACTTATTTCATCAGTTCTACCTATCGTTATTATCTCATTAAATTGATGACAAATAAATTAGGAGACAGAATCAGCACCCACAAGCTCAAGTGAAAGATCAAGGAAAAAGAGAACTCACCTTCAAACTACATCGAAACCGTGCTACTCGTCTTTTAAATTATTAGTAAAAATCTCCAGTTCTTACACCCAAAATAAAATAGATATTTACGCATTACAAACCACGGAACAAAGTAAAGGAAGAAGGATAAGTAGCGTGAGTGCCCATACTGAATCTCAAAGCAGATGAAGATTAATATGGCTTCGATGAGAGACACTGAGCACTTCAGAGAATTAACTCATACGAGAAAACTGAGGAGAAGAAAGAAAAAGAAGAAATGAGATGGACCCAAGTTAAAGAGGTGATGGTTGAGTTGAAGTTGATGGTAAAACGAGGATAAGGGAGGTGGGGAAGAAGGTAGAAGTTCGGAAAGGGAAGCAGGTGGTTCGAGGGCGTGGGGTCAAAGCAGATCAGAACTTATGGGAATGCGTGCATCGGGGGATCGACCTTATTTTGCATGTCAACCGCCATTCATCGCTTTGAATGGTTGTTGGCCTGCAACCGTTCCTATGGCCGAGGAAACTTTTTCAGATATATATTATTTATATTTTTAAGTTTTTCATCGAAAAGGGGGAAAATTTTTTTAATATGACCGAGCGGTGAAAAAATGATACTTATAATTAACAGAAAAGGTTAAAAAATATAAATTATCTAAAATACCCAATTTAAAAATTAAATCAAACTTAACTTTAAAATTAATAAGAAAAAAATAAGGGGCCAGACAAGCTAGCCTCCGCCCTCCACAGCCACTTCAAAATTAAATACATATAATTTTTATTTTTTCAAGAAAAAAAAGCAGGGAAGTCAAGATGGAGCCCTGGCCACCTTAGGCGAAGGGCACCTTGTATTTTTTTGTTTTTAAGTTGTGTTGATTTTTATTTTATTATAAAATCAATGACACTTTGTTATTATAATAAAATTTTCTTTTTTTGATGATTAATTTTGATTTTTCCACTGCTTAATGATGTAAAAAGAATTTATATTTTAATAACCTTAAGAAAATGAAGTTCAAATGTTTAATTATTTCGCCCTAAAAAATTTGGGTTTGGGAAATAAAACTTGCTACGTGTTTAATGTGTATATATTTGAGCAAATGAAACATGAGACTGTTCAGGAATCAGGATATATGTGAATTATGATTGGGAAAATATTTTCTTTGGCATTCACATACAAAATTTCTGAAGTTTTTTATACTGAATAATAATTTTTGACATCTTTTATACTGAAAAATGACTGATAAACATTTGTCTGTTATGCTTGAGAAGTATATGCGACATGATTGGTTGAGATAGTGGGCCTAAGGCATGGCCCTGCTGGGTCCCAACCGATTCACTTCCACCCTGCTTCTTATTCTTCTTCAATTAAATACCATTTAAAATAGTGTTACTATATAAGTTGGATTTTGTTAAAGTTCGGTTTAAAAAATTGGATACAAATTAAAATTAAAATGATACAATGGCCTCAACTTTACCGGATTTGAAAATATTATGGAGTATATTGGGTAGGATTGGGTGGTACGATATATAATTTAAACTATGATATAAATGATGAAAAAATATTGTTGGGCATCATTTTTTATATATACCACCCACTCCTACCCAATACACTGCAATTTATTTTCAAATCCGGTAAAATTGAAGCCTTCGTTCGTATCAATTTAATTTGTATCTAATTTTTTAAACTGAAACTTTAACAAAATCTAGTTTTTTTAGTAACACCATATTTTAAAAGATATTTAATTAATATTGATGAAAAAATATATTTCTAATTTTAAAAACATTTTATTTATATTTTTATATTTTAATTATAAATCTGATATAATAATCAATACGATTTTAAAATTATGATTTATACAATGAATTAGTTACAACTGTTTTAGGTATACAAGGGTTTTCTGTAGCATTTGCTACAGTAAATCTATGTTCCACACTGATACATTATACAACGAATATGACTTGTTGCAAATGACCTGAAACATGCAAACATAGATGTAAACATAGCAATGACCTCAACATAGAGAATAACTATTCACATCGCGGAAGAAAGAATATTAGGAGCATATTGATTAGATGCAGGTAAACAGAGGCTACCCGACCTTATCAGAGTCTAGGGTTTGCAGCACTCCAATACATGGATGGATAACAGCCTTCATTCTTCATAAATTACACACCAACAATAGGAACTTGGGGGCAAGTCTTTCAAGTTGCCCCACAAGGAACTATTAATGCATTGAGATAACAACACAACTAAATTTTCTTCCTTCACAGAAGCTGCTGAACACTAGAACATGCCTTAAACAGCACAAGGATACAGGTTGAACGTTAGCTATCTGCGTCCTGACTTTTTGGTCCTTGTGTTGTTTGCCTCACAAATTGCCCTCGCACACGGGGACGCTGCTCAGCCAACTTCTTTCTAGTTTGGTACCTTACCTGCCGATGATGTATAGAAATATCCCAGCAAACAAGAAAAGAAGGAAAAGAGGTAAGCTTGAAATTGTATTTCAGTGCAGCATAAAGGAGATGATGTTTATTGCTGCTATATGAGATTAACAATGTCCATTGTCTAATCCACAATAATCTCTTAACTTGTATAAAATCAAGACCATATAAATAGAAACTTCAATTGCAAAAGGAATATCTCACGAGAGTTAGAATATGATATGAACATTTAAGATGATCTTTTTCATTGACAATGCAATCTACATGGTTCAATTATTTCTCCAGACTTTAGCTGACCATCACTTGTGAAAAATCAAACATCACTCTCAACCTATCTACAGCTTCAGATAGTATGCCAAAGATAGTCGCATTTCAATCCAAAGTAAAAAAGGTAAAGTTAACTTGGTCTTTTTTTTCAAAAAAACGAAGTTAAAACTGATTGAAGTGTCGCTTTTTTATGAAGAAGGCAGTTATAAAAATCATCGTTAAAATTTATAAAAAAATTGTGTTAGAATTCTTTATTTGTCAATAGGTTAGATTCACGTTTGCATCTGTTTCTACATTTAAGATATTGGTCGGTTACAACTTACGAATGCTTCCAGGTGCAGATCCACAACTCAGAACGTGAATAACATGTAAAAACAGTGCAAATCTTTAAAAAGCACAGTTAACTTGAACTTAAAGGCAATTTATTGATGACAATAGAATAATGTGCCAAAATAGTTAATTTTTATCTTAAGACTAACTGGCCCTATTATTAATAATCCCTAAAATTGACTAGGATGGTTATGTAAAATCAGCAAATGGAAGTTAAAACAAAATGGCAAATGTAAAGCAGGCAAAAGAACCAATTACCTTCTTTTCATAGCATCTCTCTTTCCTCTTCTGGCGAAATTTGGTTAAAGCAGCTTCTCTCTGAGCAGAACGATTTTGTTCAATTCCACTTCCATATCCAGTTCCACTACTGCCATCAGCACCACTTTTTCCGCCAATTCCATTGTCACTCTCTACATTTGTAGCTCCATCCTTAGCAGCTGTACTACTTCCATTTTGTCCGTTGCTTCCATGATTGCTGCCAGACACACTTCCATTAATGCTGTAGTTTCCATTATTTTCCACTGGTCCACCAATGGCATTTGATGAACCACACTGAGGTGTCGCTGCCACCATGCTGTTATGGTTTAAATTTTCATGTCCCAAAAGTGGCAAGGACGGCTGTGGCCGATTATGTACATGGTGGCGATGGTGGTGGTGGTGGTGATAATGGTAATGATGGTGTTGGACTTGGACTTGATGGTGGCTGCCTATTGCCTGTCCAACTGCAACCAGGGCAATATCACTGACCTTTTCTGGTGCAATTTGCTGAGAAGGACAGGAGTGCCAATTTCGTAATTGATGGAAGGCAGAGGATTTTTGCCCAGCACATGCAGAGTCAGACATGGGAGATAGTTTATCTTTAACAGATGATGGCTTAATGAAGTCCGTTGTGGTGGATTCCATATCATTGTTGTTACTGCTGCCATTGGATCCCTGGTTGATTGGAGTTGCTTCAGAATTAGATGCCAAATTGTATGCGGACTCCTGTTTGGTGGCTTCTGAGTTGTTATCACCATTAATTGGTGTGGAACAGCTTCCACCACATCCTGTGGCACCTTGTGTTGTAGAATTGGTGGTTATGTACCTGTAAAATTACAACGACTAAAAACATCTGTCAAAAGAAGAAACATTGTATCAAAAATATATAAATATATATGTTGTTGACCTTGAGAAGGCTGACTGATCAGAATGCCTTAGAACATTCCTCTCATCCTTATGAGGATTTCCATCATCTTCAATGGATCTTAGCCTCTTTAAATTCTGATCAAGTGATGGCAAATCTTTTGCATCAGAAATGTGTTTATCTCTAACATTAGAGATAATGGAAGGCCCAGTTAAGGTTTCAGATAGTCCTACTCCCAAATGAATCACAGTATCCCTACTGGCACCTATACCAATCTTATCATCCACTTGAATTCTATCTTCTGCACAATGGCTGTCAGCATCATTACATAGAACAATGCAATTCATACTATCTTTGCCTTTCTTCAGGCCTTCTGAAAGCAATTTATTATGCTTTAAACCAGATAGCATTACAGGAGTGGCTTCCCTCGGACTAGTTTGATGTTGCAAATCTGAGTTTGGTGGCACCTTTATTTCCATCTCCCTTCTTCCCATCACAACAGGATCTGAAGGGAAATTCATAAACCAAAGAGAGGATCGGAAAGCGCAAAAATTTAAAATTAAAAAAGATAATATCTAAAGCATACCAAGAAATTCTTTTGTCCTCTTAAATCCCACTACAACCCTATCATTGCCAGAGATTTCAGGCCTTGGATAAATTACTTACTATCATGAGCTTCAGCTGGCAGTTTCCATGGTGACATTGGTTGTGGTGACTCAACTTCAACAGCACGCTTTGTCCAGGAACTCTGAAGTAAGAAAAAATAAAGAAAAAGTAAACAACTCAAATCACGAATGAAAACAACAGAACTTGTACCCTAGAAGAACCAAAACAATCACAGAACCATGCCAATTTTGAACTAATCAATTTGTCAAATTGGACAAACGACAACTTTAATTTTTTAATGTCATGCTTTCCAAGTTGCAATGTGCAAAATCAAATTATGATAAAACCAACAAGCTAGTCTTTTCACCATGACGTAAGAAGAACACATCTGCTTAGTTGAATGCACCATCTAAATTTGGTAGTTTTGATAAAAATTTTGTTCATGTCACATCATAGCAACATCGACAAGAGTAATTTCATATATATTTAGTCATGATGATAAAGAGAAATCTGCTCGAATAAAAGCTCAAAAAGATGGCACCAAAAGATGCTTTTGTAAGCGACCTACATCACTATGACAGTTACAAAAGGTGAAAGAGGATGCTAATTCAGAAGAATAATCCTCCCTAATACGTAATCCATACAGGGTTTTTGTATTTCAGCTAACTCAGATAATATAATAACACATATATCATTTACTATGCAATATTATCTGGGACTTCAAGTATGGACCAGGCCATTCCATTCTTAATTGAACACACAAGTCAGTATGTTCAATATTCAATCAAATTAATCAATCAGAAGTTACCTGGAAATGGAAATGGAGTCACATAGGCATAGAAATTTAGATGCTAGAAAACCCTTAATTTTATCAAAGCCTGGACAAGAAATGAGACATACTTGAGTGCCACTTCCATTATCACTTCCATCTCTCAGATTTAGACCAATACTTGCATTGTCATTTTCATCATTGCTGCTAGTATTATTGTCAGATTCACCAACGCTCTTTGACTTTGACACAACACTTTCACTAGCACTGCCACTAGACTGCAAAAAGTGGAACCATATAATTCATAAATATAAAATTACAAAGATAAGAACATGAAAGAATGATCGACGATGTTAAATATTGATTCTTCCCTGGGTTTAACCAAATCAAAGGACATGATAGGGGATGACATGGAAAAAGGACAATCTTAGTAGAAGAGAAAAGAACGAAGGGAAGGACAGGAAAAGAAGTAACATTGAAACCCACCAAAAAATATAAAAAATAAAAAACAATGATCAACTCCAAAAGTCTAGGTCTTTGACAATTGCATTTAGACTTGAGAAAAATAACAAAATAAGGAAAATACTAATCAGTATCGGGAAACCAAGTTTAGGTATGAAAATAGTACTAATATAATTCTAAAATAAAAAAAAATCCTTAAAATATCTACCAAATTTGTGTAGAACTTATCTTGCATCAAGACACTACCTCAACTGTTATCTCTCCAACCGGATCATGTATTCCACGTAATTAAATTATAGCACAAATAAGCAATGTAAGATCCACATTGCCAATGTAAAAAGAGCATTAGTATGCAAAATTAAAATCCAGAATAACAACTTTGATTGAGAAATAGGATGTAAACAAAATGTAATTTGACTCACACTATGACATCTCCTCCAGACATGCTGCCACAGATTTTTTAGTTCATTCTTCCGAACAGGCTTAAATAAGAAATCAGCTGCACCCTTTGATAAACATTGAAATACAAGGTTCATAGAATCAACAGATGACATCACTGCGAGCAAAACCCGTTAGGTGTAGAAACTACCAAAAATATCAAAGTAAGCATAAAAAATGAATAGGAAGAATGAAACTTCTAACATCTAAAAAAGCACTCACTAATAACTGGGATGTTTTTGCGAGTTTTGTGACTCATAATTTTGCATAGAAGGCCAATTCCAGATAGGAAAGGCATTGTGGCCTCCGTCAAAACAAGGTCAATACGAACGGTCAAATCTTCAAGAATTTTCCATGCTTGTACACCATTTGTAGCATTAGAGACTACCAAGAATAATAAACCGATAAGGAAGTAGAGGGTAGGATGTATAGAGAAGAAAAAATATTGTGCAAAACAAAGAACATGTGTAAGGGAACATAAAGCATTGTATCATTATTTGTGGAAAATGTTGCTGCATTCAACTTCAATCTTTGTTTTCAACATATTTCCTACCAAAGATATTAAACAAAAACAATTAGGCAAGGGTATAAACGAGCCGAGCTGAGTAGAGCACTACTTTGTTCATGTTCAGCTTGTTTTTAAACTAGCTTGCTCAAGCTTGGTTCATTACCAAGTTATATATTTCGAGCAAAGCTCAAGCTGAACATTTACTTGTTCACGCTAGGTTTGTGTTTAATTATGATGTGAGTAGAGGAAAGCCAAGCTAATTAAAATAGTTTGGGTTGATTATACCTTGATAAGTAGCAAGTACCTAACGTTTAGTAGTAACTAATAAATAGTTCTAAGTATCTATTAATAAGTGGTTTATAACTGCTATATGTCTCAACTATTACTGACTAATTAAATAAGTAACTAGTTACTATAAGTATGACCGGTATATATTCATAATTTAGTCTCAGTAAATGTGATAAGTTATATTTGACATATTTTACTTTGGGAAAATAATGATTTAGGGTAAGCATTACATATTGTTACTATTGAATAAGTTAAATAGTTAATAGTTAAGTAACATATTAAATACTAGTAATATTTTTTTGTTAGTAAATGATGAAGGTATAAGAGTTATTTACTCATATAAAAAACTTAATATAAAAATATTATACGAGTCGAGTCGAGCAGAGTATTATATTGAGTTCAAACACATCGAACACGAGTTTCAAACCAAGACGAGCAAAACACTTCTTAGTTCAAGCTTTTTTATAATTCAACGAGCTACTTATTTCAAGCCGAGTACTCTTTCGAACATAAAATTAACGAGTATGAGTTCAAGCCAAACCGAGTCGAACATGAACTGCTCACAAATTGGGTTGGCTTGTTTACATCCCTACAATTAGGTCATACCAATGTTAGTCAACAGTACTAGGGTGACTATTTGTCCTTGATTAACTATATAGCTAGTGATCTATATTTTCAATAACTATGAAGGTTTGGTTTGCACCATTACATAACAATTTTAGAGTCTATTAGCGGTTAATATTGTTTATAATTTCAGCATAATTTTGATCCTTAGGGAAAAAATTTAAGAAAGAGTGTATTATCAACCAGTTAAGGCTTAAGGAATTTAGATTTCTAAAATTATATTTATAAGGAACAGTTTTGATTTTTACTAGTAATATTGGGCTTAGACACAGATATATATAACAAAGAGATAATACAAAGAGAGACTATTAAAAAAATGAACTTTAGACACCATATTAATACAACCTAATTCCATATTTAGGTGAATTTTGCTTTTATGACTTCACTATAAACAACATGAACAATGGTCATAAAGGGAAATGGATGCCTATACCTCGGGCTGTTGTCACATGCCTCTTTCCTATTACATATCCAACAACAAATTTAACTCAAAAACATCATTCCCATGACCATCTTGACACATCACTAAAAAAATCAAAACAAAAAGGTATGTTTAAGTTCTCAGTAAAAATTTGTCACTCCCTTTTATAAGTTTGTTTCCTCATAAATTTTGAAACACACATGCACATACACACACACACACACATACAATCAATCAATGCCTCCCCTTGCCTTAGTCACGGGTGTCACTTACAACCTAATACATTATTTTGTGGATTTCATTAGGTAGGTCCTTTACGTGAGGATATCTAGTAGGTGTTGTTAACATGTTTGGCAAGCCATATTTATTAAGTTATGTGTGGACTTCTTAATCTAGCATGACCATCATTTACATTCAGCTTATTTGTGGATCATCACATATTGTGGATGATGTGTATTGATTAATCAATACGATGTGACCTATTTCCTTTACAACACAACCCACAATACATGATGATCAGTTAAACATGCCAAGTGGAAAGGAAATAGGCTATGCTACATTAATGAACGAACACATCATTCACAAACATGAAGATCCACCAAATGTACTATAAGGGAAAGAAATAAGGTCACACTACATTAATGAATCAACACATCACACATGAGACATGATGCCATGCTAAAAGTGCTAAGGACACCCTATAGACATTATCATGTAATGGGCCTATCTAATGATGCAGTGCATTTAGCCTAATTTTTATTGATATTTTCTTTAAATAGAGTGCCATGGAATTGTTTTCCATTACCTGGTCATTATTAAAGTATTTTATGTTAGGGATTTTTGGCTTAAATAGCGAGAGATATCTACGTAAATCTATACGAGTAGTTGTACACTTGTGTCTATATATGGGGGAATGCTCTTGTGTAATGGGATATATTATGATGAATGAAAGTTACATTTTTCTCTTTTATCCTCTCTTTTAATTTGTTATTCCTTGATTAAACTGAATTAGTTTTCAACCATCCACAAAATCTGGGATTTCGTTCAACAATATTATTTTTGTAACTACTGTAAAGTGTACATAAATATATGAAAGAATATATGGTGCCTCTCAAGTTGAGAGCACCGATCTTTATTCTCTCAATTATACATACTTTGTTTCTGTCTGAGAACAGTCCTCTATCATATTATGTCCTCCATATCATGAAATTCTACAAAATGCATGTCTATAATGCTTTACAAATAGACAACTTTCATGGGTAAGGAAAGAAGATGTTTTATTGAGAGTTTAAGGTATCTTATTCCCGAAAAATCCCTAAAGGAATGGAATGATGGACAAGGGATGATATTGTTGAGTAAGTTCCACTAACCACCAACATTGTAATAGAGCCCAAAGTAGCATGCCCAAGGGTGTAAGAGTTATCAAATCTGTTTCTTTTTCATAATAACATTTTCATGTTGGTTTATTTGGTTAGTCAAAAAGAAAACTCGAGAACATAATAATGCAATGTATAATCAATTTTTTTGTCCCAAGTTTGAAATGCACGAGAAAAGACCATAAGCTAAACTGAAATAGCATATACACATCAATTATTTTACTTAAACACAAGTATTAAATAAAATTCCAAATAGATGCAAAAAAGCATTCATCAAAGAATAAACATTGTCAAAGCCTCAAACAAATTCTGTTTTCATGGAAAACCAACTTCTACAATGCAACAAATAATGAAGAAAAGAGTACAGCAACGAAAAAATGTTTACACAAATAGTACTAGTCAATAAAACATGTCACTCACCTTCATAACCACAATTACAGAGTAGTGCACCAACCACCTGCCTAGTTGAGTCATCATTTTCGACCAAGAGAACTTTTAGTGACTGAAAAGGTAAGAACCTGTCCCACCTAACTACTTGCGGTAGTGATTCTTTCTGGGAACCAATATGGTTCTCAGATGCTATAACACCATCAGCTTCAAACTTCACATTGTTGGCTTTGTCAATACTCTTTGATTCATATTGTTTTAGGAATCTCAGTTGTTCACCACCCAGAACACCATTTTCTTTAAATCCATTACGCTCATCATGCTGGTATGAGTGTAACTCTTTGATTCCTTTCTCTATGGCAACGTTAGGGGCTCCTTCAACATTCCCCATCAACTAGATTCAAAGAAGTCAATAGTGAGATAACAAAGCCAAATATAGTAAATCCCCTACATCCCGTACTTCAACAAAATGTCGAGTGTGAAGACAAGGCTAAAATTGGAACTTCAAAAAGCATGCCAAGAAAATTGAAGACCTGATGGTCTTCACTGGAAAGGATTAATCTTTATCCCATGAGGCCGAAGAACTCCACAACAACAACCTGCTTCACACATAACTCAAAATAGAAATGGAACTTTTCATACACTAAACAAAGAAAAGCACACACTCATAGAACAGATTATGGCCAAATTTCTACCAAAAAAGCCTTTCATACAGGGATCTCAATTGGAAGACTAAAATTTTAATACAAGTGATATCTCTTCATATTACTCAACAATATATGACAAACACCAACTCTTATCACCCTTACCGCACATTACAAGACGAACAGAACCAGAAATCCAAGTTCAAGATCATACACCCAACTGTTACCACTTCCACAAACGTCAATCCGACTTCATGATCTCGTCTTCTCTCTTTGGTATGAATAATTTTATCCAAACATCACCGGATCCCTCAAAAAGGCATAATAAAATACCATTTTCCCCAAAATTTCATCGTCTCACTCTACCATCAAACCTTTTTCTAAAGAAAATCAAAACTCAAAAAATCAATTCAAATATCTCGCACATTAAAAAAAAATGAAATCACACCTTTATTTTTACAAATACCAGAGCGTTCTATCAACACCCAATCGATCTTCTACCACTTCCTCGCAAACTCAGGTGCACCAACAGACCTCCTCTCGGCCGTTCTGGAACGGGACGGCTCCATCTCCCTCAAAACAACCCAACCAGCGACAGCAAATGGGAGAGCCTCCGACCGGCGTCGGCGGTGGCGGAGATGTCGCCGGAGAAGGTGGGGGGTGGGGATATGGGGTGACGTGGTTCGGAGTTGGGTACGCTTGACGTCACAATGGGAGAGGGGGGAAGAAGATTTTTTGTTGCCACGTAGGATTGTGACGTGGCCTATGTGGAGGTGAGGAGAAGCCCGGTCTGTGCCACGATGGAACCGAATCTTGAACACGTGGACGAGATCAAAAGGAGGGCGCGGGTGCGCCTGCCCGTATCTCGGATGTCCGTTTCGGTTGCCGACTTGTCGTCCGCTTTGCCGTCTTGTCCGAACCGTAACGTGCCCATGTCGACACCCCCATGCCAAGAGTCGTTGTTTTTTTTTTGGGCCCTTAGACTTTCAATTTTTTTTTTAAATGGAGTGGAATATTAAAAAGTGGAACAGAATATATGACCTAAGCCTGTTTTTTTTTTGTGTTTTAGAAAACATTATGGTTAAAACATGAAAAATTTTCCTTCATCTTGGAAAATATAAACAATGATAGATGTCTTTTTACGATTAATTAAAACTAGGATGCTTGTGGGAAATCTTGATATTAGGTAAAACTATGGCATGCCTCCCTTTTTGTCGAAGCTAATTAACTCTGATTTTGTTGCAGCTACCATTGTAACACCTCGAAAAGTTACATAGGTGCTGCCTGGGAAAAAAATAGTTACATAAATGTCATTTCTAATAGATTTACAAACTTGTAACGTGTGAAGGGTGCACAATACACACTTGATATGTATAAACAAAAAAAAGATAAACAAAATCATAATACATTAATATATTTATTATTTAAAGAAATCTTCAAAAAGTGATCAAAATGTCATGCATAATATTCAAGAGAGATTTGGAGACATGAGCTACAACTTATATATATATATATATATATAGGAAGGAATTGCTGTGCTGCAGGACAGCTAGTTTAGCTGTGCTTGAGTTTTGATCTGGCCGTTCAAAACACATCTGACGGTCAGAAAAAACACATCTGATAATGCTTTGCATTCCTGTTTTGCAATGCCGACCGGAGATGGTTCATCCTTGCCCGCCGCACCTGCCATCGCCGACGACCTCCGCCCAGGCCTCCACAAGACACCTCCCAGCGTCGAGGCCGAAGTCGGAGGGGTCGAGGAAGACGCCGGCGCGGAGGGGCGGGGGAAGCCGGCAGGGGCGGGAGCGGCGGGAGGAAGACACCCATTCCCCCCCCTTCCCCGCCCCTCCGCTTTCAGCCCCTCCCGCCGCGTTCACCCCCTCCGGCCGCGCCTCTTCCACCCGCCCCGCGCCCCTCGCCCCTCGCCCCCCTCCCCGCCCCATGCCTCGCTCCACCCCAACCACATCCCCCCACCATCCCCACCCCGAGGCCGCCCGCGCTTGCGCCGATCGGTCCTTCCCCCTGTTTTTGCCGGAGCTGCGTTGGGTCACCCGGGGCCGCCCAGGCTTGGGGAAGAGTCCGTAAGGGGGGCCGGGGGCTAGGGATGGTCGTCCGGCGGTGATGACGATTTCCGGCTGCGGCATTGCCGGTGGCGGCCGACCAAAATGCAATGCAATCCGAGAAAAATGGCGGCTTTCTCGCACCTGAGCGGCACCTCAAGTTGGATTGAGGTTGATGACGACGAGGGTGGGTTGACGACAAGACGACGGCATCGAGGCGACCGGCTGTACCTAGGCCGGCGGCGCTCCACGAAACAAAGCAGGGAGCGGCGGCGAACAGGGTAAGGGTAAGGAAGGGAAAGAGGGGCGGCGATGGTGGGTCTGGCCGGCTATGGTGCAGGTAACGTCGGTGGCGAGGTCGCCGGCAGCGGTGTCGCCGGTGGCGAGGTCACTGGTGGCGAGGTCGCCGGCGGTCGGGGTGGAGGCGAACGTCAGTGGGGGAGAAACAGGGGATGTCGGGGTGAAGAGAAATGACTCGATGGCAATTTCGTAATAAAAACTTGACTCGCTCCCGGCTCGAGTCAATATTAAGAAATAATTTTTTAAAAAATATATAAAATAATCTCGTAATAAAAACTTGACTCGCTCCTGACTCGAGTCAATATTTTAAAATAAATTAAAAAAAATTTGACAGAATTAGTTTATATTTTAAAATTTTATTTCGTAATAAAAACTTGACCCGTCCCGACACGAATCAATATTATGAAATAAAATTTAAAAAATATATATATAATAATTTCATAATAAAAAATTAACTCATTCCTGACTAGAGTCAATATTACGAAATAAATAAAAAAATCAATTTTCATAATAAATTTAAAAGAATATACAAAATTTATTTTATAATATTAGCTCGAGTCGGAAGTTGATCAATTTTTTATTATGAAATTATTATTATTTATATATATATATTAGCTCGAGTCAGGAGCGAGTCAAGTTTTTATTACAAAATTATTTTAGTAATAAAAACTTGACTCGCTACCGACTCGAGTCAATATTACGAAATAAATTTATTTTTTAAAATTGACAGAATTAGTTTATTATTTAAAATTTTATTTCATAATAAAAACTTGACTCATCCCTAGTCGAGTCAATATTACAAAATAAAATTTAAAAAATATATTAACTAATTTCGTAATAAAAAATTGACTTGCTTCCGACTAGAGTTAATAATACGAAATAAAATTTAAAAAATATTAAAATAATTTCTTAATAAAAAATTAACTCATTCCTGACTAGAGTCATTTTCCCCCAACTCGCCCTTCACTTGAGTTAATATTACAAAATAAATTTTAAAAAATAAAATAAAATAATTTCGTAATAAAAATTTGTCTCGCTCTCGAATCGTGTCAATATTAAGAAATAAATTTTAAGAATAAAATAAAATAATTTCGTAATAAAAACTTGACTCTATCCCGACTCGAGTCAATATTACGAAATATATTCCAAAAAATATGAAACAAATATAGTAAAATATCATAAAATAAAATAATCAAGTTATAATGGATTACTTTATTTTATGGTATTTTAATCTTTTTTTCATATTTTTCAAGATGTAATTCAGAATATTGACAAGAGTCTAAAAGGAAATGGGCATGGGTAGTTTCGTAATAAAAACTTAACTCGCTCCAAACTGTAATCAATATTATGAAATAAATTTTAAAATATATATATATAATAATTTTATCATAAAAACTTAACTCGTTCCCAATTTGAATCAATATTATGAAATAGAATTTAAAAAATATATAACATAATTTCGTAATAAAAAATTGACTTGCTTCCGACTAGAGTTAATATTACGAAATAAATGTTAAAAAATATAAAAATAATTTCCTAATAAAAACTTGACTCGATCCTGCGCGGGATCGAGTCAACTTTTTATTACAAAATTATCTTATATTTTTTAAAATTTATTTCATAGTATTAAAAACTTAACTCAAGAAATAGGCAGGGGTAGTTTCATAATAAAAATTTGACTCGCTTCCGACTCGAGTTAATATTACAAAATATATCCCAAAAAATATGAAAAATATAATAAAATACCATAAAATAAAATAATCAAGTTTAATGGATTATTTTATTTTATGATATTTTAATCTATTTTTTCATATTTTTTGAGATTTATTTCGTAATATTGACACGAGTTGGGAAGGAAATAGGCAGGGGTAGTTTTTTAATAAAAACTTGACTCGATCCCTACTAGTGTCAATATTATGAAACAAATCTTAAAAAATACAGGAAAATACCATAAAATAAAATAATTAAATTTTAATGGATTATTTTATTTTATGGTATTTTACCCTATTTTTTGAGAGGGGTAATTTTGTAATAAAAACTTGACTCATCCCGACTCGAGTTAATATTATGAAATAAATCCCGAAAAATATAAAAAAATAGATTAAAATACCATAAGATAAAATAATCTATTAGAACTCAATTATTTTATTTATGATATTTTATTATATTTTTTATATTTTTTGGGATATATTTCGTAATATTGACTCGAGTCGGGATCGAGTCAAATTTTTATTACGAAATTACCCCTGCTCATTTCGTTCTCCCCTGTTTTGCTTTGCCGATACTCTGTTTTCCCACCGCCGCGCCACCCGACCGCCGGCGACCTCGCCGTCGGCCGACCGCTGGTAGCCAGTGCCGCCACCGGACAGTACCGTCGCTGTCCCGTCTTTTTCCCGTCCTCGTTTTGAGCCCGTGCCCTGCCATGGTGAGGCGGCAGGGCGGCGGGACAAGGCTTCGGCTAACCTGGACACGGGGTGAGGCAGCGGGGCGATGAAGGGGTTGGAGATCTGGAATCTGCCTGCGCCTCCGCCATCTCAGCTATTCTAAAGTATCATACTTTCCCCGCCGCTCCCGCCCCTCCGCGCCGGTGTCTTCCTCCCGCCGCTCCCGCCCCTGCCCGCTTCCCCCCGCCCCTCCGCGCCGGCGTCTTCCTCGACCCCTCCGACTTCGGCCTCGACGCTGGGAGGTGTCTTGTGGAGGCCTGGGCGGAGGTCGTCGGCGATGGCAGGTGCGGCGGGCAAGGATGAACCATCTCCGGTCGGCATTGCAAAACAGGAATGCAAAGCATTATCAGATGTGTTTTTTCTGACCGTCAGATGTGTTTTGAACGGCCAGATCAAAACTCAAGCACAGCTAAACTAGCTGTCCTGCAGCACAGCAATTCCTTCCTCTATATATATATATATATATATATATATATATATATATATAAATTTATATGAGTTATAATTATTATATAGAACATTTTTAATGGACCCCACTGCCTAAAATCCACACGAATAAAAGGATATAATCTTACAAGGAGTAGATAAATTCAATTTTTTGCATGCAACTTTTTCTGAGTTAGAATGTTGACAAAGTTAGCTGGAGATTAAATTGAGAGATCTTCCAATCTGGAAGCCAAGTGGATTGAAAAAATAAAAGGATCACCTTTAGCTTAGTTCAACTTCAATAAATTAATTTATCTACCTCTCGTACGATTATGCGTAGAAGCATTAGATGGTACGAGTGACACAATTTTGACAATAATAATACATTAATGATCCACACTTCAAACCCAAGTAGACTTTGTAAAAAGCTATACAACAAATGAACAGCTAAGGAATGGACAATCATCCAAAGTTCCTTCAATCCCACGCACATCTATATCCGTTTATCAACGCTCACACATACAAATTTCGGAGTCCATAATAATTAGTCATGTCATCTTTGCTTTTAAGGGTGGTTCGTTCAAACCGAGGGCCTATATTTCTTAAGAATCAAGTTTGCAAAAGTCATCGGAGGGTTGTAGATAATATACCGAACCGTAAGCTCTATTATTGGACGGGCCCGCACACTGACACAAGAAACAGTCGTAGATGCCTGCTCGCTGCCGAATAATGGTAGCTATCCTCGTACAGGGGGTGGGAGTCGGTCCCCCAAACGACTGGTTGGAAGTTGAGATCCACTTGGCAGGCTGGGGGAAGGACTAGGGGCAATGGATGGAGAGAGACATATTTTACCTCGCTCCCAATCACCAATTGGCACGCATGGAAGGATTTTTCTTTCAACTCTCGAGTGACTGTTCAACTCCGAAGGACCATCACCCATTGACCATTCTTTTTATCCCATCGCACGGAACTTGAGAGCCACCCCATTCCCGATCTAATGCTTGCACCTTTGACGCCTTCTTACTTACACATATCGGCATCTCAACAGCCCCGGCGTTGTGAGAATGATCTTCATCCAGAGAAAAAAAGTCGGGAAGCTCCTTTTAAGAAAAAAGCCTTGACGCACCATGATTGATCTTTTTATTCTCATTAGGTTCAACCAACTTACAGCTTGATCCATTAGTAACAAGTTCCTCCAGCTCCATTAGTAACAAGTTCCTCCAGATATGATTGCCCGTTTATGCATCGCAACTGGCCTTTTGTACCAAGACACAACCAACACCCATTTATTCCTTTCCATAACCATAGTTTTCATCTAGCTTGAATCAATAAAATAATATAAAAGACTGCTTTTTGACCTCAAAACCATAAATGGCCAAAAAATAAACGAAAAAAACACGGCAATTGATCACAAACAAGCGGCAATTGTCCACTACGCACTTATATTAGTTCAAGTTACACTTAAACAACATATCAGAACACCAAATTATGACATGAAACAAAAGCAAAAACAATTTATCATGACAAATACACAAGTTCAATGATAACAAAGTCCACCCAAAGGAGGACATGCCATTAGATTAGCAAGTTATCATCAACTAACGCCTACCAGAATACCCTTTACTCATCTTCATAATAGATGATGTGACACAGACCATTCTAAACAAATAATTCGCCATATCCCCCCATGAACTATTTTTGAATTAGAGATATGCAACAATCCTTCATAAAATTAATAACCATCGGATGCTAGCTGTCACAACTGGTTGAACTGGCATCTCCTCAAGCGCCATCCACAATCAACCAAATACAACTCTGCATGAAAATAAAGTATCAGTTTAGAAACATGGCGCTGCCTTGGACATTTAATGACTTAAGAATAAGGATTAATGAGCATAGAAACTCTTCCTAGAAAAACATCGTACGTAGGGATAGTTCATTTTTCATATGTAACTACTCGCCTCATGCCATATAATAGTAATAGAATATTCAGAAATCTGATTGTCAAAGAAAAATCTCTCGTTGACATATAGAAAACACCACACTCATAAGGAAACAGCTACTCTAACAGGACATCAGAAACAGGATTAATGGACACAGAACCTTCTCTAATAAAAAACACCAACTTTTACATAGGAAATTTTAATCCGTTGTTCATTTATAAACCAATTGCTATATGCCCTAGAGCAATACGTCATTCTTCCAGGCTTTGAATTACCAAAAGATTCATGTTAGATAATAAAATGAAGTCCTCCTCAACATATAGAGGACAATAGACAGTGAAGAGGCAACACCTACCATTTTAACAGAACAACAATTGTCATGACTGGAAAGTTTCCATTATTAGCAATAAGTAGATTCAGCATGTAACAGGAAAACTGTGTTTGTAACTAAGTAGAGAAAGAATGAAACCAATAAGAAGAATGAAGCAGGTACCCTATAACTAAGTAGGTTAAACTACTACAATGATTTCACATGCAATTACACCAAACAAGTATAATCAATGAATTTTGTAGGTCAACAGTACAAGTTTTAACATGGGTATATATCTAGCTTACAGCTATTTTCAGTTTTTTTTTAAATGACGAACCCAATAATCAACAATCAAGAGTTTGCTAAAAAAAATTACTACATGCAACTACATCAGCACAACCTTAATCTTGATGGGAGAGGTTCATAGCAAAACATTTTTTTTAAAAAAAAGGAGAGAGAGAGAGATAGAGAGAGAGAAAGGGAAGAACAGGATAGTATGGGAACCAGTGTATTACAGGAAGAGTTGGGCTCCAAATGCAGCAAACATTTACCACTACCGGTGAGAGTCCACCTTGCTATCATCCTCAATAGTGCCTTCACCAGTATGTCTGTTCCAAAGGTAAAAACACTCTTATTAATGTACCAAAATGCTAAGATACATCTTAAGGTCCCTTTATTTTGGGCTCTACAGCTAACAAAATGGAATGCAGCACGAAAACCCTTCAGCATACGGTTTTAGGTGTCTGCAGATGATGGTGATGCAGAATAAGAAAATTCAGGTAAATTTGAGACAGAAAAGGCATAACCAAATGATACCTCCAAGATGAGGTCAAACTTCGGGCCTTTCTGTCCAACTGCATATTTTCCAAAGTATTTGAAGCACGAAGCACATCATCAGAAAGCTCATCACTTTCATATCTCCAAAACTCATCTTTTCTGTACCCTGACATAGAGGTTCCTCTCCGTTCTGCATGAATCACAAACCAAGCATAAAAATCACAAGCATCTCAAAAAAGAAGAAATAAACTATGATGTGAAAATTGTCGAATTACCAGATGATTGAGAAGCAGGAATTGGCCTGTTGTGACTATCAGAAACATAAATTGTGACAAACATAAACTTAGAAAATAATAAGAATTTCAATAAAAGAAATTCTGCAATGACCTTCCTAGTGGAGGTATGCCTCCAACAACAGATGACGATGAAGATGAGGGTCGACGAATATTTCTGGGTTCAGTGACAGGAAAAGAGTCTGCATCAGGTGAGGCTGATCGTCTTCCAGTACCCCTTGTTTGAGAATAATTCTGAGGATTGACAGAAGCATAAACAACCATCAAATCCAGGCAATAACACCAAATTTCTTAGAGAAGTAATGCCAACACACAGATGTTCCAACCAAACAAGAAATTAGCCATGATCTAAACCAATTAGAAATTAGAAAAAATTGAACTGGTGATGAGTACCCATACAAATTTGAAAACCATTGTAAAGCTTTGAAAACCAGTACCACACCTCAAGCTTCAAAAATCCTTCAAGAACATCTAAAAGAAGTGGACCACTGTCAGCATTTCTGTTCACATCATATCCATTCTTGCTATTGAAATCTCTTAATTCAGCCTTCCAAAAGTCTTTTTGCTGATCCAGTTAAAAGTGTTTAACAGAAGCATGCATTAGTATAATCTAAAACGAATAGTTGATTGGGCATACATAAGTGTAACAACAAATTGCTAACTAACCAAATTGCACTCTGGCAGATAGACCTTTAGAGTGTGACCGAGTTGGGCCCATTCCAAGTACTCACATATTAATGCTGTCAGTAACCTTCCTGCATTTGGTGTGCAAACATTTGTTAGAAAAATAATGTACGTCAAATGAATGTATGTGTTTGTCCTCCTCCTCCTTCTTTGATGGCTGGATGCCCTTCTTGACACTAGCCCTCCTCCTTTATCGAGACTTGGGACCGGCAATGTAGAAGCATTGGCGGAGTTACATGAATGTATGCATTTTATATTTGGAAAAATCAGGCAAACAAATTGCACAAACAAGAATGCATGCTACCCATTAGAACCAAAACATGGCCTGAAATCAGACGAGGACCTTACATTTGCACCATATTTGGCAGATCTTTGAAAGTACCTTTTGGGAAGCATGCAGCTGTTTAGCACGGTCATTACAGTTTCCCAGTAATGCTGGAGGAACACTATCGTCATTTTCAACTGCACGATCCTCTTCCTCAATAGCCTCAAATACACTCGCCCTCAGCTCTGCCTACAAATATGTGCAAACATTATATACGCTTTCGCAAAAAGCACCATCATAAATGAGACATAATATTTGTCGATAAATAATTTAGGAATGCTGACAAAGCCAATAAATATATAAGCTACAAATTACTAAAAAATATCACCAATTTAGTGACAAAAGAAGTTTCGAGCAAAGAGCAGAGTGAAACATGCAACATTAACAAGACCAAACCATTATACTGACACAAATGCGCTCATGGTTCATGATGCGAACTCACTAAGGTCACACAGCATAATCTAATTTTTCATGTATTAAATAAGCATACCAGTTACCAAATTTCATGTAAACAAAAAGACAAATAAAATTTAAAACAGTAGCAATACATAGTGCATTATTACATACAAATGATGCAGAAGAATTGGGAAACCATTACACCCACACATCTTGGCCCTAATACAAATTATATTTTCCGGCATCTAGCGGATACCCTCACTAACTAGTCATTTAGTAGTATTCCAGATAGCCGTGCACAGAATAAAATAAGAGTGATGGGCAACAAACATCTTCGTTCTTCAACCTAATCACTTCAAATCTTGAACAAATGAGTACTAAGACAGCACCTAGACCTCCCTTATAAAATCACGGTCCAGCTGATTTAGTACCCTCTCCACACCAAGACAAATGACAATGTCAGCAATCCACCCAAAAGAATTAACAACGAAATGATAGAAAAAACATTATCAGTAACAAACGGAAACCCTAAAAAATCAACAAAAAAAAAAACAATCGTCATTCACCTTCCAACCACCTCCATTCCAACAATGCGCAGCTCAAATCAACAGCACCAACCGATGAGCACAAGAAATCAAACAAAAGGAGCCGAGTCAAGAAGGGGAGTGGGGGGAATTACTCGAATTTTGGCGAGGACGCCCTTCTTCTCAAGGGTGCGTGTGACTAGGGTTTTGAGGTCCATCATCTCCCTCGTGTAGTCGTCCATCGCCCCAACCCTGAGATCGTACCACGCCAAGGTTGGAGCGCCGCAAGCCGGCGAGATCTGCGAGCTTTCTCTGGGAAAAAGACGGGAGCTTGGATTTTGGTGAAGAAGACGACGACTGTCCGAGCAGGCGTGCACTCACACTCCTTGCGATTTTTGAAAGTGTATATTACGTCTATTCCACGTGCGGAGGGTAAAACCGGAAATCTGGAGCTCTTAAGGATAATTAGCTGATAATTATGGATATAATCATATTGATTATAGCAGAGAAACCAACTTCAACTTTCATACAACCACCACAAAATCCCTACTTTTGAAAAATAAAAACCAAATTTCTAAAATTACTGCTTACATTATTTGCCGGTTAATATTGGTAGATATTGTTTGCAATAAAAAGTGTCGGCTTTTATTCAATTTATTAAATTTGGCCTTTTATTTTACTGTAAAATGACTTTTTGGCTGAATTGATAAGTAAAGAAGAGGTTTATTCAGCAAAGTTCAGAACTTGACACAATGTGAACATCTATACCAGTTGCAGAATTGTTGTACAAACATATCTTGCATTTACATAGTTTGATCACTTGCTTCAAGGGATCAAATGGCAAGAAAACAGAGTTATTTACATTTATCCAAACATTCATTAAACTGACATGGAAATATTTTTTCAAAATGGCTTCGCATGTAAATAAATAAAGGACAAATTGCACTTTAAAAATAATTTGAGACAATTTAATATTAATGAAATTTTGTTCCTTAAAATTAAGATTCATTATATAAGTGCTGGCTCACTTGTGGGGTTGAAAATTAATACATATGCTGTGGGAAAATTATTCAAAAAATGAGAATTATTGGAAAAAATTATAATCAAATTTACATAAAAAATTATAAAATACAAGTTTAATGTTTTAAATTTAGAATAAATTACTTTAAATTTGAGCCAAGTGGAACTAAGCTGCTTAAATTTTGCTAATAGTTTAATAAATTATTAATTTTAAGTCGATGATATGCTTTTAATTGTAAGTACCATATTCGTAACCATACTGGACTTTTACATGGTACGAGATATATTTAGTTCAAACGCTTCCATCTGGATTAATCAATATGAATAAAATGTCTCATTAAATGTTAAACATTAATATTTTATTAAATATTGATTTGAATATCAAAATTTTTAAAAATAAATAAATTTTGTAACAAAATTATACTAAAAAATTTGAGTACCAATTAAAATAGTACAAAATAGTTGAATTATATCAAATTTAAAGACAATACGTACGGGTACACGAGGTATAATGGACTGGTACAATATAGTATTTAAAATTCTAGTTCAAACTTATACGATAACAAATAGGGTTATTAATTGAACGAGCTAGCTCGTGAGTATTTAGGGTTCGGTTCGGCTTGACTCGACTCGAAACTCGACATTTAAATGCTCGAGCTCAAACTCAACTCGTACTCGAATCTTACGAGTCGAGCTTGAGCAAAGTCATGTTTGATTTAACTCGACTCGGTTATAACTCGAACTCGATTTTTAAAATAATATCATAATATAGTTTTTATATTATTATTAGGGTAAAGGTTTCCTGCACAAGAGGTAGGAAACCCTTACCTGCGTCGGGATAATCTGGGCCGTCCTTATGATCGGACGGCCCAGATTTGATGAAAATTTTTTTCCACCACCCCCTCCTTCGCCAGCGGCCGGGATCCGACCGCAGCAGGCCGGCCGGGGGTGGGCGAGGAGGGGCGAGGGCGGCATGGGGGGCGGAGGCGGAGCGCCGCCGCTGTGGCGGGGGAGGGAGGGCGCCCAGATCTGGCCGCCGCCAGATGCAGGCGGGCAGCCGCGGCCAGATCTGGCCCCCGCCGGTCAGATCCGGCCGGCCGGGGGTGGGCGAGGTGGGGCGAGGGAGGCATGGGGGGCGGAGGCGGAGCGCCGCCGCCGTGGCGGGGAGGGAGGGCGCCCAGATCTGGCCGCCGCCAGATGCGGGCGGGCAGCCGCGGCCAGTGTAAAACCCGTGACTCGAGTCAGGGTTTTACATTACCGAACCAGTCGGTTCGACCGTTGGTTCGAGTCGAGTCAGTTTCATGAACCGCGTGCTGAGTTGAGACCAGCCGTGAGTTATGAGCGATGAGAGTTAGGTGTACCTGAATATATGATGATAACGTCGAGAAGATGGTGAGATATGAGTTATCTGAATATATGAAAGTATGCAGTATTTTTTTCTTTTTATATGTTTGATCGTAGAAATAGTTTTAGGCCGAATAACGCGTTAGGACGCGTTGGATTATATTCGGGTGGGTTATTAGTTATAGAGCATGTCATTTGGATGTTATTGTGTTTGTTTTATTTTATGTGATTTTTCCATATTTTTCTAGAATTTTTTTAGAATTTATTACGAACTAGTTATTATTTTGACTCGAGTCGGAATCGAGTCAATACTTATTTACGAAACTGCCACTAGAGCATTTCTTCATCTTTCCCGACCCTTCTTCACCAAAACCCCTGCCGCCCCTCGTTCTCGTCACTGCCGCCGCCGACGCCGCGCGTCGATCGTCGCCGCCCCGCCTTGCCGTGCCGTCGCCGTGCCGCCACGACCAACCCCGACCAGCGATCGCCTGCATGCGCGCCGCCGCGACTCCACGAGGCCGCCTCGAACGTCTCCGCTTCGGCCGGATTCCGACGCCGTTCGGGCCGCTCCGCCGCCGCTGTGACCCTGACGAGCACCCCCTCGCTGTCGCCGACATTTCCCCCACCATCCCGAGCGCCGTCGAGGCCGGCCGGAGCCCCGATCGGAGCATGCCGCCGCCGCCGCCTATTTTCGACGCCGCCGTCGATGGCCATCGCCGCCTCGGTTACCCTGCTTGACACCACCATCGGACCGAGCTCGTCGAGCTGGTGCCGATAGACCCCTAATTGCCCTGTCCCGAATCAACACCGGAAAACCGTCGGAAGCCGCCGGAAAACCGCCGACACTCGCCGGAAAACCGCCAGAACAGCCGGAAAAATTGGATTTGTGGGAAATTCGCCGGATCATCCGCCGAACGCACCCGGTCCAATCTGATCGGACTTCGGACGCCGCTAGGTGCCGAATTTGAGTTTCGAGCCACGAAACGGAAACCCTAACCGTCGCCGATTTTCGACGACGCGAAGTATAATTTATTTTAACTTAATTATTCGAAAGTATTGATTATTAGAATTGCATGCTAGGATTGGTGAATTGTATGTTATAATAATATATATAAATGTAGATTTGATTAAGGATAAAATATGAAATTGTTTGATTGAGTGGTGTTAAAAATGGAGGCTAAGAAATTAATTAGGGTAACTAGGCGATGATCACGATATAATGCAAATTAGCCTAAGTAGACTTGCTAGAATTGATATAGGTTGATGTGTGTTGATTGACGAGTGATTGTGTTGATTGTGTGTGTGCATGCTATAGGATGTGTGATTCATCATGCGGGCGTTAGTTTTTAGCTTGATTATGTAGGTACGGTGTAGGAGCTCGCTGCCTAGGCGCGTGGACCCGTTTGGAGCTTCTACCAGGTCCGTTTAGGACTCGTTCTCTGATTTACACTACTCTCTTGTGTATTTGATTTATTATGTGCAGGACGAGTTAAGTGGTGTTTTATCGAATCCCACTTAACTCGGGCCATTTAGCCAACGATTTTCCGGATTAATAACCCTCGAGGATGAGATCCCTCGAGTTTGTTTTCGAACTTCAGATCCAGCTCACGTTGCCTTTGGGCCTATTGTATAAATCCCAACCCAGACCTATATATATGTATAGTTTTCGTGTTTTTGTGAGAGACTGAATGAGGGAAATCCGACTACCGTGCTACGCGAGCGGGCACGTGTGTGTCGACAGTGGGCTCTGGAATGGTGTGCGGGCCGTTTCATTCCCGAGGGATCCTGACAACTCCACCTTTGAGTTCCTCAAACCCAGAGAAGTGTGGAGGTTCACAGGTACTGCATTGCAGTGCATGTCTAGACTTGTGGTTTCAAAGGGTACTGAAGGCGACTGCCTGAGAGTACTCGGCCTTCGTGCTCAAGGCCAGGAGTAATATGGAAGGTGCAGAGGGCGGAAAGGAATGAGATTTGACGCGAGAAGCAATAGAGAAATGGCCGAGGCATGAGAATGTGAAAGATAGGGGGACGCTGTCGACCCGAGGGCGACGGCTCCCGTATGTGCCCTGATGAGAGTTCTTGAGGAAGTATATGGTTTTCATTCAACAGGAGAGTTTGCTCTCCTGTGCCAGATTGATATTAGTTATTTTCTGGGCCGGTAACACTCGTTACTGACGGTTTTTCTATATATATGTAGGTGAGAAATGCGAGGGATGAAAGCTGTCGGGACTGCGGAGGAGCAGCACGAAACCGCGCACACATGTACCTGCCGCGTGTAATCTATAATGACGGTGTGTTATTGCTACGTGATGATAATTTTGATATGTTTGTTTAGATAAATTGCTTGATATGAAATGAGTGGATAAATATGAATGAGTAGGGAGCCTTGGAGTTCAGACTCGGCTCAGGTAAAAACGAATGAGATAATGGTTGAATATCAGGGTAGATTATTATGTGTTACCGTATTTTTTATAAAATAGTATATATTTTCTTTTGGTTTCTCATTTATTATTTTGTCTTGTCTTTGCTTGTACATCATAGCATGCATGTAGGACTACGTTAGAACCCACGCATCCCATCCATGCATTTCATGTTTGCATCTCCATCTTGAGACACCGAGGGCAGATCCGGGTCGGCTTAACCGAACCCAGTAGATTAGCGAACGGTTCGGTCGCTGGTGACATTTCCGGGTCGGTTCACGGGTGAGCCGAAACGGGGTGTTACAGCCAGATTTGGCCGCCGTCGGCCAGATCCGGCTGCGACAGGCTGTACCTGGCCGTCCCCCGACCAGATCTGGCCGAGGGACGGCCAGGTCCAGCCTGTTGCGGCTGGATCTGGCCGGCGGCTGCCCGCCCACATCTGGCACCGGCCAGATCTGGGCGCCCTCCCTCCCCGCCACGGCGGCGGCGCTCCGCCTCCGCCCTCCATATCATCTGGACCGTCCTTCTAATCGGACGGTCCAGATCAAATTAAAATTATTTTTTAAAAAAAACTAATAAATCTGGGCCGTCCTTATAATCGGACGGCCCAGAAAATTGTGGCGCAGAGAGCCGATTTCCTGCCTCTGGCACAGGACAGGAAATCGTTGGCTCTCTTATTATTATTATTATTATTATTATTATTATATATATATATATATATATATATACACACACACATACACAATATAATAACAAAGAAGTGAGATAGTTAAAATAGTAAGTATTCAAGTTGAAGACCTCAATGTTGTAGGTTAAATCTACATTGATTGTATTTTTTTAAGTGAGGTACTTTTAACTTTTAATCGAGCTAGTTTTGAGCTCACAACAAGCTGAGTTCGAGTTCGAAAAAATTAAACAGTTAAGGGTATTCGAGCTCAAGTCGAGCTCGAACACATAAAAGATATTTGAGTTGAATTTGAGCATGTATGTTCAAAATTCGTTCGATTTCGAGTCAAATACGAACGAAGTTTCAAACTATTCGAGCCGAATTTGAGACAAATTAAACTCGAGTTGGTCGATCAATTAACACCCCATGGTAACAAAGACCGGTTCAAGCTGGACCAGCCGCCAATTTTAGCTTGACTAGATTGCCCCTAATCAAAGATCTGATTATATGAATTTGGGACATACATAACGTCTTTGACGACATGAATGCCAAGCCTAAAAGACATCCGATCAGCCGTCGCCGCCCTGCACCGCCAAGCCGCCGATGGCCGCCGCCCCGCCGTCGACATCCTCGTCGCCGGCCACCTCCTCCAGCACCTCTCCGACGGCCGCCTCCTACGCCCGGCCGCCCAGCTCCACGCCCGCCTCCTCCTCCTCGGCATCGTCCCGGGCAACTTCCTCGCCTCCAAGCTCCTCTCCCTCTACTCCATCTCCGGCCGCCTCCCCATCGCCCGCCTCCTCTTCGACCGCATCCCCGACAAGTCCACCTTCTCCCTCAACGCCATGCTCTTCGCCTACTCCCACCACGGCCACCACGCCGACGCCATCTGCCTCTTCTCCTCCTTGGCCTTCTCGTCCCCGTCTCTCAAACCGGACCGGTTCACTGTCACCACCCTCTTGAAGTCCCTGTCGTCGCGCCCGGGGTTCCTCGCCGGTCCCCGGCGCGGTAAAGAAGTGCATTCGTTTCTTTTGCGTTGTGGTTTCGAGGTCGATGCATACATTTCAAATGCTCTCATTGCTTTCTATGCTCGCGCCGGGCGTTTGGGTCTGGCGAGGAAGGTGTTCGATGGACTTCCGGAGAGAGATGTTGTCACTTGGAACTCTATGATTTGCGGGTATTCTCAGAGTGGGGAGTGGGAGTTGTGCTTGAGCTTGTACAAGAGAATGAGGGAGGTGCCGGGGTTGGTGCCGAATGCGGTGACGATGGTGGGGGTGTTCCAGGCTTGTGCTCAGCTCAAGGATGTGGGTTTTGGCGTGGAGGTTCATAGATATGTTGTTGACGCAGGGATTGAGATGGATGTTTCTCTTTGGAACTCTATAATTGGGTTTTATGGCAAGTGTGGGGACTTGGATCATGCGAGGAGATTGTTTGACGTGTGTAGTTTCAGAGATGAGGTCAGTTGGAACACAATGGTTTCTTGTTATATGAGCCATGGATTGGTCGAGAAGGCGATGGAGCTCTTTAGGGGGATGGCAAGCCCCAATTTGAGTACTTGGAATGCTGTTCTTTCTGGTTTGGCGCAGCATGGTCGGCACATTGATGTACTAAAGCTTTTTACTAAAATGCAGTCCGAGGCATCATTCCTGCCCAACTCAGTTACCCTTGCTAGTATACTTCCTTCGCTTTCCTACTATTCAAATTTGATGGGTGGAAAGCAAGTTCACTGTCATGCAATAAGAACAGACTGTGCTGATAACATCTATGTAGCCACTGCAGTGATTAATATGTATGGAAAATGTGGATTCCTGGAAGGAGCTGGCCGGGTCTTTGAGGGGACTAATGGTAGAAGTGTGATACTTTGGACGGCAGTTATCGCTGCCTACGCAGCCCATGGCGAAGCAGGTGCAGCTTTGTCATTTTTCGATGACATGCTGATGAGTGGAACACAACCTGATCCAATTACATTCACTGCTGTGCTTTCAGCCTGTGCTCATGCTGGACTGGTAACAGAGGCTCAGCGGTTCTTTGAGATCATGTTGAAGGATTATGGTACACTGCCTTCTTTGGAACAGTATGCGTGTATTGTTGCCACCTTTAGCCGTGCAGGGATGCTTCAAAAAGCAGTAGAGTTCATAAGTAGGATGCCAATTACACCAAATGCAAAGGTTTGGGGTTCTCTTCTCAATGGCGCGTCGATCTTTTCTGATGTGGATATTGGGAAGTATGCATTTGATAAGTTGGTTGAGATCGAGCCAGATAACACTGGCAACTACATTATCATGGCAAACTTGTATTCAAAGGCTAGAAAATGGGAGGAGGCTGAAAGGGTGAGGAAGAAAATGATGGGCATGGGATTGAGCAAGCTTCCTGGTTGTAGCTGGGTTGAGACAATACATGGACTACAGACGTTTGTGGCCAGTGATATATCTAAGTCAAACCACGACGACATCTACTTTATTTTGGACGGACTTGTGGTGTTGATGAGGGAGGAAGGCTATGCCTCTTCGGTGGAATTTGACGAAGAGACTGCCTATGGATAGTACCAATCCTTGGGGTTGGCGGCTGTCAACCCTTTTTGCCATATTGCCTCCATGTTGTACACAAATCATTTTTGCTTACTTTCCAGGAATTTGTGTACCAAACTGAATCCCTACTGATCCTGCTTATCCATTTTGGATTGCTGCTGCTCGTTCCCATAAATATGCATCAGATTATAATGCATAACTCAAGCGGAACGGGGAAGACAGCTCCAAACAAGGAGTTCAGTTAGTTAAAACGAAGCTAGGAGAAAGAGAACTGCTTCTATGATTATGAGCAGCAGGTGAGGAATAATTTAGGCTGCTTTGGTTCGAACCTATCTCATGTTTAGTTCAAGTTAGATACTGGTGAAACTGAAGCACAATTTTGAGAACTACTTTGGTGGTAGTGGGAAAGATCAAACTGCCATCTACAAGACACACTCTGTCCATTACATTATGCCAGGCCCTGTTATCTGCGATTCCTATTGACAGACACATCCCAGGTGACTCATACGTCCGTTTGTTCAGGGTCGGAATCCAATTTATAAGGTACTTTTCTGGTTGTTGATTATCTTTTGTTATAGCTAATTGGGCAGCTGGGGCACGTCTGTTATATCATTGATGATAGTTGTTTAACTAACATAAGAAGTCAAGCTAATTTAGGAGGCCTACTAACAGGTATCTAATAGGGTATTCAAGTCACCAATTGGAGTTAGGAAGAACAAGACAAAGATTGATCTAATTCCTCTCTCTCTAACATGCTGGATTCTCCCTGCTTAGCAAATTTGTCCATCACTTCTCTCTCATTTCTTCCCTTCATTACAACATAGGCAATAACAACATTCTTACAAAAACATCGAATAGATAACCTAATTAAATGATAACCTTATTATACAATAACCAAATTAATCAAATCGATATCTATAATCCTCCAAAATTGAGAAGTGAAAATAATTGATACGATGAGTGTTTAGCTAAAATGAACTTAACTATGATAAAAACCCACTGCAGAATAAAGGTGGCTTGCTAGATCTTGCATTTATGGTGGTTGGAAGAAGGAGATGCAAAGCACAACAAACTAAATATTGGTTCTTACATATAGTAAGTAATACAAGATAGATAGCTCTTTGAAACGTGAAGATGATAATACAACCCTCTCCACTTTATTTGTATACCATTATCCAGTAACTGGCAAATCGTTCAAACTTAAATGCAAACAACATCACAGTGCACAAAAATGTTTTGTGTTGTTTCATCAGTTACCCTGCAAAGCAAATAACAATATCATTGAGAAAGCCCCGCTGCATCATTTGGTAAAACTGTGGGATGGAGCTGACAGCAGGCTATAAATATGTGAAGTTAGATTTACCGCAAATCTTTTTACAAGTTGTTCAACCAATGTTTCTGGATTTTGTTGGGTCTCAGTGTAGGCATCAATTTTGTTCAATTCCTGAAGTATTATTGCAAACAAATCAAATACAGAGGAGACTCTATTTATCCATTGTTTTAATTAGCAAGAATAATAAAACCTGTATGTACAGATTTAGATGTTTAGCTTGATGTACCTGGAACCAACTCGCTAGCTTAGGTCTTCCAGTGGTTATGTCATATTTCTTGACATCTAGAAAGAAGTGATAGGCTCTCTCGAAGAAAGGAACGTAAGCAATGTCAACCTGCATATTACACATATCTTAATTAGAAGCTTACATAGTACAATCTACTGAAGTTTGGAAATAAATTGCATAACTAGCAAATGCCATTTTCTATATTTTTAGATTTCTTTGATTCAGCACAATTTCATCAAGGAACTTGCTTGAACAAATTTAATCGGGCCTTGCACAAATTTCATTTTTCTTTAGAGTTGTGATCAATGGCAAAAATGGTTAAGTAGCCAACTAGTTTCATTGTTCTTAAACAAGAAATGGTAGTTTGCAACGTATATCTCAACACAGAAATTATCACTTACCAAACTAAATTGGCCAGGAAGAACGGTCCATCATCATACTTTGAAAGGGCATTTTCTACGTGATCCAAAGTGGAACCTGTTACAAAATTTTAACCTAGCGTGAAAACACTTACAGGATAAAATATCCAATGAAGCATTCTGTTATTATTATACTTACCAATTTCTGTTTCAATATCGCCTTTTGATGCAAATGCACCAAAAACAACTTTGAGGAAAGTATTACTACAATCAAGCAATTCTTCAGCAGTTTGTTTCTTTGCTGGGTCCTGTTTTTCACCATCCATGCATCAAATTCAAGATTATCAGGGCCTTAAAATGCTGTGCAAACAGCACAGTGATGTCCACCTCGGAGGTGGCCCTTCGAAATGGCTGTCAATGTATTTCACCAAATCTAGACTCTCTCCCCTCACTTCATTGTTGTGCTCCAACGCTGGGACCTGTGAAATGTACAAATAATTTAGTTGTGATGGCAAGGTGAATTGCTGATTACAACTAAGGCCTCACATCTCTAAGATTAAGGTGTTGCTTGGCTTTTGATCTAGCTAATAAAATATTTTCAATTGTGTTCTTGTATCGCTTTTTTTATTCTTCTACCCAGCAATTATCTCCTTCAAAGTTCTTACCATTAATCTTCTCCATGCTTCTTTTCACAAATAAATCAAATTCAACTTATCATTGTAAGTTGAGGTACACATGTTACAGTGGAATTGTAACCTTGTTTTCAGGGTAAACCTTCTCCTTGTACCAAGCAGGCCTGTCCTGTATGCTGAGAGGAACTAGTTTTATGGTATCTTCCAATCCCTGTTCCAGAAAAGAAGTCACACTTAACACATAATATTTCCAAACCCCCAATTAGAGTTTGGATGTCATATAACATATCTTTCTTCAACTTCATCACTCCAATTTCCAACACGACGACAAATGCCCCATACCTTGTAATTTCTAGCAATCCAAGTACGTTGGGCAAATGGGCACTCATAGAATATGTACAACCTTCAAAATCATTGGCAAATTCTTAGAAAAATAAAAATCTTGACCAGAAATCAGAACACAACACCAATGAAAAAGTAGCATCCAAAGATAACTCAGCCAAGCTACACATGAACACACAACAAATAACAGACCTCGTCGTCCCATCAAATAATGGGGGTTGCTCCGAGGAGGAATCAAGTGCAGCTGGACGAACATGCTCAACCTTCCTGAACAGAAAAAATTGCACCACCAATACTCAGCACAACACAAGAAGAAAACCAGCAAGCTAGAGTGGCATAGATCATGAAGAACTACCCCTTCGACATGATGTGCAGTAGGTGAGAAATTGAGGAGCAAAGTGTTCAATTTGTTGGGTTTGTCCCACATCGGTCGTAGAGGATGTTGGTGACTTGTATATAGGCTAATGGGAAAGCATTATTCCTTAAGTTAACTTTTGGATTAAGAGAGGCCCGTGACACCTATTGCGAGTTTCCTTTGGTTGTTTAAAGTCCTTTTGGGGGCCCGAAGGGTCCAACAGTGGTTTCGGAACAGTGGTCCAACAAGTGGTATCAGAGCCAAGTTCGAGCCTGGTTTCGGAACAGTGGTCCAACAAGTGGTATCAGAGCCAAGTTCGAGCCGGGTTTGCCTACGCCGATTATTGTTGTTTCCTTTATGTGTTCCACCTGATTTGAAGAGGTGGGTGCCGTTTGGTTTAAGGGGAGTAGGGGAGTGTGTGTCCGTTTGGTGGTGCCGTTTGTTTAAGGGGAGTAGAGTGTGTCAGACGGTGATGGTTTCGGGCCACGCACGCCCGATGTGTGAAGGGGAGTTGTTGGCTTTGTCCCACATTGGTCGTAGAGGTGTCAGACGGTGATGGTTGGTTTCGGGCCACGCCCGATGTGTGAAGGGGAATTGTTGGGTTTGTCCCACATCAGTCGTAGAGGTTGTTGGTGACTTGTATATAGGCTAATGGGAAAGCCTTATTCCTTAAGTTAACTTTTGGATTAAGAGAGGCCCGTGACACCTATTGCGAGTTTCCTTGAGTTGTTTAAAGTTCTTTTGGGGGCCCGAAGGGTCCAACAGTGGTTTCGGAGCTTGGGTACCAGGCCCAAAGGGCCCAACACAATTGGGAAAGGCAAAGAACACCTATTGCGAGTTTCCTTTGGTTGTTTAAAGTTCTTTTGGGGGCCCGAAGGGTCCAACAGTGGTTTTGGAGCTTGGGTACTGGTCCAAAGGGCCCAACACAATTGGGAAAGGCAAAGAATTGTGTCCCCTTGTAAAAGGAAAGAAAATCAATGTGCACAAAGTCTTCTATGAAACGTCACAAATATTGTATTGATTCAAGTTTTACGGCACCGTAAAATATTAGTGGCTAAGAAAGATAAGTGGAAGCTGAATGTTTGATGAGGTGAACGGTTTGAAAATGAGTGATGAAACTTGGACGGGATTGATGCTATATGATACAAATCATGATGATAGGATTAGAGGAATTGACTCCTGTTTTATATTGCCAACCTTCAGAATATGATATCGTTGATTAATTATAATTCTAATCCTAATATGAATGTGATCCTCTCGCCATTTTGGACATCTACAAGGATAACAATTGGTCAAATGTGGAAGATGCTATTAGTTTATTAGCTCTTCCAGATGAGATGGTTGACAAGGACGCCATTGTAGGGTTTCCAACTAGTAAGACATTTGAAGAGATCACCTTGTTGTCAAGTCGTGTTTGGGTCCCTCTAATTGAAAATAGTGAAGGAGAATGAAAGTTAAAATAATTTAGGATGAGAGAGAGAGAGAGAGAGAGAGAGAGAGAGAGAGAGAGATGACTAAACGAAGGGATTGGAAGACAAATTGTTGTTCATGTTTAAAGGATAACTCTGCCCTCATTTTGCTCATGGCATTGTTCTTGTTGATTCATTTATGAAGCCGAACCGTTGTATTAGTTTCTAGATCTACCTATAAATACCAATCTAACAAGATTAATTAGGAGTAAAATTGTTGAATCTTATCTAATTCTCTTCTAAATTGGGAATAATGATTATTTTCTCTTATAACATAAATTTCCAAAAGGTCTATTTGGTTAGCATAAAAATAGTGTAAACGATAGTGTCAGCTTTACCAAAAGTAATTATATTTAATATATATTTTTTTATAAAAATAATATTAAATTAATTATTTTGTATATAATTTAAGTATGGTTAACATCCATGAGAATATAAAATAATCATGATTATTTTATGTGGCCCACTCGTGTGCTCTAAAATAAGTGAAAAAATATTTGGTGCTTTTTCTTATCTATTGAGATGAGAAAATGGAAGAATACATTGACGTGCCATATAAGATAATTATTATTAATTTGAACATAAAATGCATTATAAAAGTATTAATTTTTTAAAAATATATTTTATATATAATAATATTAATAAGTTGATTACTTAAAATTTTCATGTCATTTACATTTTTTTTCATACTAACCAATTGGAGCCTACGGGTTTGTTTGATTGTCTTACAATTGCGTGAAAAAATGTAAAATTTGAAGGTCACAAATTTTCATCTCTTTGGATGTCTTGAAATTTAGTCGATTTTTTTTAATTTCAGTCAAAGTAAGCCTATGTAAAAATTTTACAAAACAACATTTTATTATGAAAAAAAATTGAGGGAAAGTTTGGGAAGCAGATATATATGCACATGCACATGAAAAGAAATATTTTATTTTCATTTTATTTTCTTACTATTCAAACATGTAAAAAAAATTGTAAAATTTTCATGTCACTTCTACCTAATTGCATTTCCATGTTATATTTTTTTCATTTACATTATTTTTATGTCAATCAAACAGAACACTAAGGGAAAAATTAAGGTGAGTTTCACTTCACATAGCTTGTATGAGGTATACATTTAATTTGCACAAAATGATATTTATATATATTAAAAGTAGAGTGCATAAGTTGAAAGTTGATATATTTTATCTTTTTTAACATTATTATAACTTATTTTTAGGTTTTTGAAAAAATACATTAGTTACTAGATATTTAAAAATTAATTTAAAATGGAAGGGTGGTTAAAAGCATAAGATTGAGTTAAAATTTTATAATTATCCTTATTATTATTTTTTTATTTAGCTATGTAAATTTTGAGTAGTGGATAACGATGTAGCTCATATAATGTAGATGAGTTGTAGCTAGCTCATGTCTAATAGATGGAGTCAAATATTTTATTTTCACATCAATGTGGAGGATTTATTGTTTATTCATTTGTTGTGTTGAGTTATTTCCATCGATTATGAGCAAGGCCTAGTGTGGCCTGTGGGCGGCCCCTTATTTTGTTTATGATATATTTATGTTTCCCCAGTCGTATGAAAATAGTGTGTTTTTTGAACAACACGACTTTTTATCTTATGGAGACGGAGAGATAAAAATGCTCTAAATAATTGTGGCTTGGAGGAGCAACCACGTTGCCAAGCCTCTTAAATCTTTGTGTTCTTTGTTCAGAATTTCAAGCTATTTTTATATGTTGTTTTAGGACTTTTATTTGCGAATTGTCAAGTAACTTAAATATAGTTTATTAAATTTAAAAAATATATAAGTTCTAATTAAGTATATATAATCCCACTTGAACTAAGATTTTTACTTATTAATACCTGCTTAATTTAAGATTTTTACATATTCTAATTATTGATGAGAATCCTTGAAGTATACTTTTACTTGAATTAAAAATTTATGGATGGAGTGGAATCCCTACTTGTTTACATTAATACTTTTAGAAACATCTTATTTTCTTTAAAAAATTTTTTTAAGGTTCCATGGTAAAAGATTTTTTTCAAACAATGACAATAGTATTAGGTATGTTTTTTGCAGTTCCACATGTCCACTATGAAAGTGTTATTGTTTTTTTTTTTAAATTAAGTAGGTTTTTAGTGAGAAAAATGATGAGAAAGCTCCATAAAAAAACCTTTTTATAAATAGATTGTACAAACAATTCACAAATCCTTTAAACTTAATCACTCTCTAGACGAAACTAGCATCATTTAAATGCCTTGGGTTTTTTTATCAGTTATCCTGCATATCAAATATCAACAATTTAGAAAGCTCCATTGCATCATTTGGTAAAACTGGGGGGACATGAAAATGGTAGAAGAATAGATTTGCCATGAATCTTTTCTCGAGTTGTTCAATCAATGTTTCCGGATTTTGTCTGGTTTTAGTGTAGGCATCGACTTTGTTCATTTCTTGAAGTATTTACCACAAATCAAATACAGAGGAGATTCCATTTATATATTTAGTGATGTGATTTGCAAGGAAAATTAAACCATTTATGTCCAGATTTAGTTGTCAATTAGCTTAATGTACCTCAAACCAACTTGCAAGATTAGGTCTTCCTGTGGTGATATCATATTTCTTGACATCCAGAAAGAAGTGATGAGTTCTCTCAAAGAAGGAACACAGACATTATCAACCTAAAAATTACGCATCTACTATCAGAAGCTTGCATATATACAATCTAGAAATTAATGAATTTGGAAATAAATCGCATCACTAGCTGGTGAATTTTTCTATTTCTTTAGCTTCCCTTGTTTCAGCATGATTTTCATTAATGGAGTTGATTGAACAGATTAATCTGCCCTTGCACTAATTTGCAGATCTAGAGTTGTATAGCAAAAATAGTTAAGCAGAACAAGAAGTTTTCTGCATAAGAATTACCATACTAAATTGGCCGAGAAAAAATGGTTCATCATCATATTTTGAAAGAACATTTTCTACGTAATGCAAAGTGAAACCCGTCAAAGATTTTTAATCAGAACAACCAATTGTGAAAGCATCTATTTACAAATAAAAATGCAAGTAAAATCGTAAGTTTGATTTTATACTAACCAATTTCTGTTTCTACGTCGCCTTTTGTTGCAAATCCGCTAGAAACAACTTGAAGGAAAGTGTTACTGTAAGCAAGCAATTGTTCTGCAATTTCTTTCTTTTCTGGGTCCTGTTTTTTACCATTCATGCATCAAAAACTAAAGATTGGTAGTGTCGTATAATGTAATACAAACAACATAAATGTCTGTTTCTTACATCAGGAAGAAGTGATGGCCCTTCGAAATGACTGTCAATGTAGTTCACCAAATCCAGATTATTTCCTCTCACTAAATTGTTTTGCTCCAATGCTGGGACATGTGAAATGCACAAATAATTTAGATGTGGTGCCAAAGTGCTCTTTTGCTGATTACAGCTAATTATGCTTCTCATCACTAAGATTAACGTGTTGCTAATTTGGCCTCAGATCTAGCTATTTTAGTATTTTCATTTGCGTTTTGACATATTTTTTAGCTGTTTAAAAGAAAAGGGGATTTGTTTTCATCATTATTACCTACTGGGAAAGTTTTTCGTAATATCAAAATTAAGAAAAAAGCTGTCATTTGTTCTGAAAACCTTTAAATCAAATGATAGTTGGGTCTGATCAGTTTGACAAAGGTTTATTTATTTATTTATTTACTCTGTGGAGGGCAACTTTGTTATTATTGAGACAAGATTTTCAATCTATTTTCCCCAGGAAGTATTCATGAAAGAATATTTAAAAAAAAGATTTCTATCTTCCATAAGAGTTAGGGGTATAACCGAGCTGAGCTTAGCTGAATAGGGATATTTTTGAATTCGACATAGTTTTTGGCAAACATGTTTGAATGCTTGATGAGTTTTTATTTTATTACGGATCAAGTAGCTCGTCCAAAATTGATAGTGTTTGAGCTTGACTTGTGTTCAGTTTGTTATATTTTCGAGCCAAGCTAATATTTGTATTTGGCTCATGCTTGACTTATATAAGATTAAAATTTTTTTCCAACAATATATAAGTTCAATGTGACTTCAATAGCACTGACGAGTTGAGTATTTTTTTGAGTTTGAATACATTAAGCTCCAGTTTCGAGCCAAGCCGAACTGACACTCCTTAACTCAAGCTCTGTTTGTTATTCGACGAGCTATCCATTTTGGCCCAGATATTTTTTTGAGCACAAAATTAACGAACACAAGTTTAACCCGATTGAACCGAACATAAAATGATTGTGAGCATGTTTGATTTGTTTACATTCTTAATAAGAGCTTTAGACTTAAGATCATTTTCACAAGTTTATATCTTAGATCTTGGCATGCTTCTTTTAGGAACAAGCCATTAGCCAATGCTTCTTTTTTCAACAAGTGAATCAAATTCGTTTCTACAAGTAAATCAAATTCAACTTACCTTTCTAAGCTGAAGCATAATAACAAGTCAAACAGATACCTTGTTTTCGGGGAAAACGTTCTCCTTGCACCAAGCAGGCCAGTCCTGCATGCTAAGGGGAACCAATTTTGTGGTATCTTCTAATCCCTGCTCCATAAAAAAAATAGTCACAGTAAGCACATGCCAGTTAACATATTCTTCAACATCATCGTTCCAATATCTAACTCGAGTAAATGTCCCATAACTGGTAATTTATAGCAATCCAAGTCCGCTGGGAAAATGGGCATTCAGAGGATATGTACAACCTTCAAAATCATTCACAAATTCTCAGAAAAATACTCTGCAAAACTTGAAATCAAAACAGACGTTAATCATATCTAGTTTTCAAAGATGATACAAGTAAGCCAAACATGAACACACACAACACAAAGCAGACCTTGTCGTCCTAGTGGGAGTCGTTCCGAGGAGGAATCAAGACCAGCTGAACAAGCACGCTCAAACTTTCATAACATGAAAACTTGGAATAAAGTCATTGAATCAGACCGATTCAACAAAAATTTGACAAAAAATGTTTTACTTAAATCAGTCAAAATTGATGGGTTATTAGTTATAAAATATATTATTTTGATGTTATGGTGTGTATTATATTTTATAATATTTTTTATTTATTTTTATTTTTTTAATTATTTAAAATTAGCCCGGGTCGGACTCGAGTTAACTTTTAATTACGAAAATGTTACGGATCATTTCTTTCTCCCCGATTCTTTCTCCCTGATCACTAACGTGGCACCCCTCCTTCACCCCCGCCGACGCCACCTCTGATCGCCGCCGCCCCTGCCCCCCACATCGTCACCTAACATCGTCCCCCTCCCCCGCCCCCTACATCGTCCCCCTCCCCTGCCCCATCCCCCGTCGCCCTTTTGAATTGGCTCAAATCGGGGTGAATAATACAATAAAATTTTCCTTTTGTAGATTATGCAATAAAATTTTCCTTATAGATTATGCATTGAAATTTTCCTAAGGTCTAAGTGAAATCACAAATTAGAATTCACTATTTTTCACGGGTTAAAGCATGACCATCAAAGTCGCCAGATTTGTCAACAGTATGTCACGTCAGTGTGTTACAACACAATTCTCAATATCATTTTGCACCATTTGGTAGCTGATCACCATTCATTAGAAAATTGTAATCCTTAGAATTAAAATGAATGGGTTAGAAGTAATAGATTGAATTGAAAATTTATAAATAATTTTATTATTTATTATAATTAAAATGAATGGATTAGCAATATTTTGAACTTTATAATAATCAAATTAGCATTGAAAATTATTAAATTTAAAACACATCAATTTCATATTTTGAACTTTTTCACTGTAATATAACATTTATTTATTCAAATATTTTTCAAAAAATATATTAATTTTTTATGAAAATTAATAAAAGATAAGCTAAGAAAAATAAAAGAGACAGTACAATAAATATGGGATAAAATTATTCTAATTGTATCCCCGATTATAACTGACTTAACAGAAGAATTTCGACCTAGCTTAGATGACCACGTTTTATGTGAAGTTAATTGGATGAATATGGAAAGGGCCACAGTTGAGGCACATAGTTGTGATGATAAGAAACTTAAGCAACTTAATTATATGCAGGTTTATCGGTGTTTAGTTTGCCTCTTGAAAGGGACTTAATTGCTTTTACCTAGAGGTGGGCCGGCTGGTTTTGGATGGCTAGACGCATAAAGTTGATATATCATGGATTCATGCTTTCATATCTACTATTATTTTATTTTATTAATACAAAGGGTACTAAATGCCAATCTCTAATTAAAAGTAAGAGTTTTAACTAATCAAATAGAATAAAAATAAAAAAATAATATATTAAATTTACTTATATATATATATATATATAGAGAGAGAGAGAAAATTTTTTTCCGGCAACATGTTTCTTCACCATGTTGCATCTGGGCCACTGGATTTTGATCTAGCGGCCCAAATACAGCCTCCAAACCCACGTCTGCCAGCCCGTCCACTTGCCCGTCCGCCGGCGAGTGACCCGCCTCGTCCAACGCCCGCCCCATGCCACAACCCCTTGCCGCCACCCACCGCCGCAACCCCTCGCTCGCTGCCCCCTGCGACGACCTAGCCCGGTCCAAGCCATCGCGGTCCCTCGCCTCCACCCTCAGTTGCGGCCCCTTGCTTGCCCCAAGCCCCCCGGGCGGGGTGGCGGCTTAGGGCGGGTGAGGGGGCCATAACTGAGGGTGGTGGCAGGGGACCTCCGGGCGGGGGCACCGCGGAGGATGGGCGATCGTCGCAAAGGTGGCAGGCGGGGGGGGGGGGGGTGGGCGGGCAGCAGATAGGCAATCGTCGTAGGGGGCAGCAGTTGATGGGCGGCAGCTTGGGCAGTCAGGGGCCACGACGGCGGGTGGCAGTGAAGGGACCGTGGCCAGGGGTGGGGGCTGGTTGGGCGGGTCGGTGGGTCGGTTGCGGACGGGCGGGTTGGCGGACGTGGGGATGGGAGGGTGTATCTGGGCCGCTGGATAGAAATCTAGCGGCCGAGATGCAACATGGTGCAGAAAATGCTTTCTACACCATGTTGCAGAAAAACCATTCTCATATATATATATATATATATATATATATATGGGTAAATGTTTCCTGTGCAAGAGGCAGGAAACCCTTACCTGCGCCAGGATAATCTGGGCCGTCCGATTATGATCGAACGGCCCAGGTATCCTGTCCCAACCGCTCCTTCCGCCCTCCACCGTCGCCGCGCGGCGGCGCCGGCGGCCACCCCTGTTTTTTTATCTTGGTCGTTGGATGCTAATCCAACGGCCAAGATCAAACTTGAGCACAGGAATCTTATTTCCTATATATATATATATATATATATATGGATAGGGTGAGAACTTTCCCAACTTTAATGTGTTGGATAAAAATTAAAGGTGATGATAATTTCCAAAGATAAAGCATGAACACTATTGATTTATATCCAACAATCTAAATACAAGTTCTTAAGTTCTCAAGTTTATATATACATATATATATATATATATATATAATTTTATTAATAAAAGAGGAACTCAATATTGGTTTGAGATTAAAAGCATGATAATCAGTCAATCAAAATACAAGGAAAATCTAACAAATACAATAAAAATACCTCCTCTACAAATCTCATTAACTTTAACTTTTTTTAAAAATATAATAAAAATATCTTTCATTGTAGAAAGCCTTGAATTCAAGCATATCTAACCAAACTTCTAACTTCCTACTAATAAAAATCTATTTAATTGTCTTAAAAAATATAATAAAAAATAAAATAATTATAATTCATCTTTTCATTCAAATAATATATATCTTTAAAGTCAATCACAATTTATATCTAATTTATTAAATTATTATATTTTATTTCATTATTTCATGAGAATTTATATATAAAATTAAAATTTATCTGATATATAGTACGACAATTTGCCTATTATTAATAAAAGAAGAACTCAATATTGGTCTGAAATTAAAAGTAGGAAAATTAGTCAATCAAATGCAAAAATAAAAAATAAAAAATACAATAAAAATACCTCTTGTAAAGTCATGGTTTGAGTCTTGTTAACCTCAATTCTTTTAAAAGAAAAATAAAAATATCTTTCAGGGTATAAGGTCACGTGTTTAAACCCAACTAGTATAAACTTCTAACTTTCTATTAAGTAGAGTTTGTCTAATTGTTTTGAAAAAATATAATAAAAAATCAAATAATTATAATTCATTTTTTCAATTAAATAAGATATATCTTTAAAATTAATAATAGTCTATATCTAAAATATTAAATCATTACATTCTATCTTCTTATTCAACGAGAGTTTATATATAAAATTAAAATTTATTCAGTATAAATTGTGCATGACACAACATTTTTCTTAGTTATTTTAATCTATCTCACTTTCACAACTGTCAACTTTAAAGTCAAAGTTAATTAGTATCTATCTCTAAAATATTAAATAATTATATAATCTATCTCATTATTTAACTAAAATTTATTTATAAAATTAAAATTTATACCTAATATTAGTGGCACCCCGCACTACGTCTTGCTTAGCTAATATTAAACAGATAATGCAAATTAATAGCACTATCCACACCTCAAAAATTATTTGCATCCTTCCCATGAAATGCAAATTAATACTAACGTTCTTGTACAAGACATGACATTTGTTTCTTTGCCTTCATTATTACAATACACAAGAACAAAACCATTCTTATTTAGGACAAAAGCTTCATCCTTGTTCATCTGTCTAACTTCACTTGGGTACACAACAGAGGAGATGAACTTCTCATGGAATCTGGGATGCAAAATGAAAGAAGAATCAGCCATCCTATCTCTGGCAAGAATCATCAAGAGAAAAATTATTAATGGTGTTTGATTGAAAATGCATTACCGAAAATCTTTGCTTCATCTGTTCAATCATAGCTTTCGGATCGCAGCGAGTTGAAGTGTAAGCCTCAATCTTGTTTAACTCCTAGAAATTGAACATTAAACATTGAACAATTATGTCTAAATAAGTTTTGATTAACTAAAAATGATCATTTGCCACCATTTTTTTTACTAATTTCCACTGCACCTTGAACCATGTAGCAAGATTGGGTCTTCCAGCCATGAAATCATAGCTCTTAACATCCAAGAAGAAGGCATGAAGTCTTTCAATGAATGGGACATACGGGAGATCAGCCTGATCATACCAGATATAACACAATTGATTGAACTCTGTTGTATTTACATCCAAACATAGTGTTTAGGCGTGAGAATCACTTACCATGCTAAATTGTCCAAGTAAAAAAGGTCCATCAGTACATTTTGAAAGAGAATTTTCCAGATAATCCAGAGATGGACCTAGGACAAGAAACACTGTTGTAAGCTTTTTTCTTGGGTGAATTCATATTGTAAGCAATGATACCACAGAAAACGTACCAAGAACCGCTTCAACATCATCTTTGGAAGTAATTGTACCAATCACAGCTTTGATAAAGGTATCATTGTAGGAAAGCAGTTCCTCTGCGAACTGCCTCTTGGCGGAGTCCTAAGTTTACAACATTGGAAATCTTTAAGCACGCAATACTTTCCACAGATTAGCAATGGGTATAAAATGTTTGATCTTACATCAGGAAGAAGTGGTGGACCATCAAAGTGGCTGTCAATATATTTAACCAAGTCCAAACTCTCTCCTGTTACTTCATTATTGTACTCCAAAGCTGGGACCTGTGGACAATCGACTTTCATAAACAAATGAAAAAGCAAGATACTATAGTTGACAATACTCCATAAAATCTTTATATAACATGAATTATATGGGTGGTGAGAAGTGAGGAAGGAGATGAAATGGATCAAAGGAAGCACCTTGTTGAGAGGGTAGACCTTCTCTTTGTACCATGAAGGCCTGTCTTCCTCATCCAGAGGAACCAGCTTTATTATGTCTTGCAATCCCTATATATACTCCAGTAGAAAAGAACAAAAACATCTTGATCAATGTGACCAAAGTTTAAACCCTTCTTTGTTTTATAAAGTGGGGGTCATAAACTCTTAATAGAGGATGTATCTTTGAAATAGGGAAAAGAATTAGATTGATGAAGAAAGAATACCTTATAGTTTCTTGCAATCCATGCACGTTGGGCAAATGGGCAGTCGTAAAAGATGTACAACCTTCGTCAAGATGATGAGAATCAGAAATTTTCATTACATCAACCATATAATTCTCTTCTAATTGCATACAAAAAACACCAACCATATAGCATGATCATCAGAAAAGAAAAGTCACCTTGCAGTTCCATCAAATACGTTGGGTGGTTGGGAGTCGGAGCCCATCACAGCAGGCCATGTTGAGTCCAGAGCAAGAGGCAGAGCAGCTTCAAATTTTCTGAAAACACAAACACAGACCTAATTCATCTTAACCAACAATCAAGGATCATCAACGACCAGAACTATAAGTTAGATAAAACCCAATATTAAATTTGAACGCCCAGAAAAAAATTATGAATGACGACTGTGAGATGTTTACCTCTGAGCCATAGAGTATGTGCTTTAGATGTCTGTAGTGTGAAGAACTTAAGAAATCTCGTCAAGCATGCCCAGCATATATAGTAAAAAAGTGAAGAAGCCATTCAAGGAATGACAAAAATTCAAAAAATGGGCAGGTGAAGTAGCGAGCATCGACTTGACTGGTTAATTTGCTTCCAGAGAGCTAAATTAGCACAATCAAATGCGAATTTTTCAACAAATTACATGGACTCAACCTATGGCTGGCACAAAAGAATTTATTTAGCGTTGAAAATAAGCAGACGGCTTGCTAATAATTTCTAGTATCATCTTGAGCAAGAATTTCAATCTGTTTTATCAAAAAAGAAAGTGAATCTGTTTAACCGTTTGGTTAACTCTTGATGTCATGCATAAACTAAAAACCTGTCAAAGATTGACTTCTGCGTCTCCGTCGCGTCTGTTTCCCGGCATTCCGTTTTTGACGCTTTCAAATGCTGAGCTCATGCTCACAATTAACAACCCTTGAATTCCATGAAACATGCTGCTGTCATTTTTCTACATCAGATTGACTAAATGGCCTTGTAATAATTAGCAAACTGTCGTTCAAAGTGGTTTTGTATCATCGCAAGTGGGCTTCCTTTTTCAACGTCGATCTAGTGTGCGACTGTCTCATTTCAATAGGTTGGAAGAACTTTACATCAAAATGGCGTTGCCGTGTAAAATGATGTAACTCTTTAGTTAAGCCTGAGACCTCGTAATTACATCGTTTATTTTGATTAATTTAATAAATCAAACAATTCAAAATTCACATATATAATAAAAAATAAATACTAAATTTAATTATAAAATTTCAAGAGAACCTAATATTTCTACTATTTTTATCTTAATTATTAAAGTAATTGTAATAAAAATTAATTTCAAAATATCTATTAATTTTTACATTTTTTTTAAAATTTAAAAGTATGTGATGGAAATATTAAATAAAATAATATTTTATCAACCACTTACTTACAAACCCTACTTTTAAAATATATAAATATTATTACGTGAGAAGCACTAAAAAGGTTCAAATTAAATAATAGTTCATATAAGTTATATAAAGTGTAACTCACGTGAAATTTCCCCTTACTCAGTGGGTTGTTGAAATCTCAATTAAAAATGATTTGGCTCGGTACACAACTTGATATAAACACAATTTGAATCTAGGCCTACATTTGTACTTGCTCAATTTGGTTTAATTCGAAACTTGATAATTTATATAAGACAAGATTTTTAATTATAGTCATCTTAAATTTCTATGTAAAAGTTAATTAAATTATAAAATATTAATATATGATAACATTTATAATAAAAATATACATGATGAAATTGTCTTTTATACATAATTATTTTAAAATTGAGATATTTTAATTATAAATTAAATTTTAATATAAATTATAAAAATAAAAAATATAACTAAATACAAATCAAACTAGCTCAAACTTTACTCAAAATTGAACTAACTCTGATACTTAGTAACTCAACTTGAACTAAAAATAAAACAAGCCAAGGTTGAGTTGAGCAAAACTCGACTAAATTTGTCAGATGAGCAACCCTATATCTCGGGTTCATGACTCAATAACCCTTCAAAAAGTGGCAACCCTTTATAATTGCAATTTTTACGAACTAATTGTTGAAAATATGGCAGTGCTAGTTGCTGACTCCCATTAGCTGGAGGGCTACATAAACTAATCAACTTCAGTACTATAGTTGAACTTTACGATTTACTGGAGGCTACAATTAATAAACTAATCAAGCCCAAAAGCTGATGTCATAAGAGGAATGATCAAACAAGGGATAGTGAGAATAAAGACATCGTAACGAGAAGATGAAATCATACATATAAAAAAAGTGATTACTAGGAGCGAATCTTGCGCTTTGGGTCGTGAGAAGGTAGGTAAAAAGAGGACGAAAGCATCGACAAATATTCAAGTGCTTATATAAATTAGTCCTCAGATGGGTGAAACACGCCGGCAAAGTCTTCCTAGTTGATCCCTAGCTATGGCCGTCTTGTTCGTCCTCTTCTTGGCTCTAGTCATGGCGACCGATCATGGAGTTCTCGCATCGGTAGACAAGTAGTTACAATTTAGTAAGCTTTCTTAGCACCAAACTAATTTAAAAGAATTTCCTAATGAACGTAAATAGGTTGATCGTAGGTCAGATAATGTAATATATGATGACCAAGTTTCATTTTAACCATTGACAGAGCTGGAAACCACATGCCCCAGCATTGCCGGCACGTGTGGCAGGAACCGGCGTCCTGATCCACAGCCTACACAGGAGCCACGTAAGACGAGTGGATGCCATGCATGCTTCGGACGTGGACGATGTGGCACGCCACAACAGCCGTTCCGACCATGTGCTGTCTACCGGTTCCGTGTGACGGGCGTGCGTGCGTGTGAAATCACCGGCGTGCTAGCTTTACCCTGGAGCAAACCGGACCGGACCGGACCGGTGGAGGCCCGGTTTGGCTCAAGTACTTGACGAAGACAAACATTCCTTGTCCTCCCAATCCTTCTATGTCCGAAGGTTTATTCCCCAGCACGTGTGGGACGGCTCAGAAACGTGTGAGACGGCATTTACACCTTTCGAGGGTCTTGGCCTAGCTCATCATGATCCAAGAAAGGTCGATACTTAATTAGTCCGGTACTTTATTGGCCACATCTCCCCTATTTTTGTTAGTTACATTAGTTAGTGTGTACTTGTTGTCGACCAAGAACACCGGAGAATCTCTTCAAACATTATACAAAAAAAAACATTTATTTCTTTCAAATAAAAAAATTATTTGAGTACAAAAAATATTTTATTGTACTATAATAATTAGGAGAACTTCTCACAATCTGGCATATTTTTATTATTTTACGATTTTACTCTTATGTTGAAAATGTAATTGAACCGCGCGTTCATTTGATTTGAAGATCTTACCCAGTTTCCTCTTAAGAAATTATTAATTAACTACGTAAGATGTCACGCATGTTATGCACTGCTTATGTTAAAAATAGGCTAAGATTTTATTGATGGACACTCATCTAATAAAGTGATAGATTATAATCATCTGGTAACTTAGAAATGTACTCTACTTTTATAGATAGACTCTAATTAAATGACGAGATATAATATAATAATTTATTTTATTTTTTATTATATTTTGATTGGATGAAATCTCTTACTTTCATCGAATGCAGCTTTTAATCATTCCTCATCCATGAATTATGAATAAAAGTATAATAGTATTGAGAATTAAATCAATAAATATTAAGATATTTAGTTCAACTAAATAATAAAATATGAAAAATCTAATTTAACTAATGTAATATTCTTAATTTACTCACACATTCAATATATACCTAAGTTGCTAAAATCTACTATATTAGTGAGAATAATGCTTATAATTTTAACTTGATTAATCATTTTTAAATAATTGAGTAAGCTTATATATTCGCACTAATTGGGCTGGATTGGACGTGGCAAAGTAGGTATAAAGGATAAGGGTATGATTTCTAAAGACACAATTTCTTTAAAGATGATGGATTATGGTATTCTCAAATTACTCCCACATCCAATACGTAGCTATTGGGGTAAGATCTAATATATTAGTGAGAATGACTCTTACAATCTTCAATTTGGTTCATCACTTTTGAAAAAATGACTAAGTCAATAAATTTGCACTAATTAAGCCGGACAATTATACCTACTAACACAAAATATACTTTGAATGAAGGCTTTAACAATCAAACTAAAGAGGATCTAATTTCAAGTTGATTTAAAATTGATAGAACTTGTACATTGTGCAAGGTCTCGACTAGGTTATTGACATGGAGAATAGTGGAAATACATATATTACCTAACTCTGAAATGATCCAATTGACAAAAATAATAATAAAAAGTTTGTGGAAGTGCCTAGCTGGTGGAATAAAGGTTTGCATAATTTAACAAAAATGGTTAATAACTTAACAGAGGCTCGCAACTTATATTATGCCAATGCAACTAATTTAAAAGGCTTCCAAGTTTCAACTCGTTAATTAATTTGACCGAGCTCAAAATTTTCATAGGCCTCTCGGGTTTTTGTTTCACCCTTAGCTTGCTAGTAGTAAGTAAGATTAAGATATTAGTCTTGCGAAATCAAAAAATCTTAGCCAAAAAAGCTAAGGAAGCTTGCCTAACTGTAAAGTCTATAATATTCCAATATTTCATTAGTTCATGAACTTAATTAATTAATTTTCCAGGAATGTTATTGTACACTACGTCCTCTTTCTTAATTCGAAAAGCCAAACTAGTGAGCTCATGTGAACGTCTAACTAAAAGCTTCCAATAGAACCGTACTTGCCACTTACATCAGTAACGTGAAGAGAACAATCTAAGATTCATTGTTTCAAAAGAAAATAGCAGAGAGTGTTCGGTACAATTGTTAGTACGTCGATGTTAAAAGCTGGTAGGAGGAATGCTTTTACCGAACAAATTATCTCCGGTCACGGCCGCCGAACTAAGATTCTGCTCAAATAATTAATTACCTACAGTACTTAATTTCTAGTGGTAAATAAAAAAGTAAATCTATGCAGTATTTGCCTCTCATAGTCACTTGACTTTTTAATAACACCAAAGTAGCATACAAAATTGTTGAATATGTTGGGTTTATCCTCATCATATTCAAAAGTAATTAATAATATATATAATAACGAGAAAACCTTATTACTAGTTTTGGTATTAAGAAAAATTTATTTCCGGTCTCTTTTGGGGCCGATAAGGCTCAACATTGATAATCAGTAATTATTAGGTTTATGTAAATCATGTTGGGAGGTGACTTTTGACTTTTGATAATTCTCGTTCCTGTGAAACTTGTTTCCGGTACTTTTTTGTCTAGTGGGGCTTGGTTCTCTAAAGTGTTACCAATTGCTGACTGCAGCAACTCGTGTCGTTGTGGTGAAGTAATGATGCCGATGACAAGTCTAAATCATACTCTTTCACCGACCCGGTAAATTCTCCCCCTAGCAGCACATTTCCAGCCGACTTTCTTACCAATCGATGGCAACGAAGGTAATTATCCCCATCTAGTACAACCATAACCCAACGTCGACTCTGTCGCAGGATGTTACGCTATCCACAAACTGGAAAGAACTAGAGCGTCCATGGCTCTATTAACTAATATTCACCAGCATGATCTATCCTTGTTGCAATCAAGTAGAACTGGGCACGAACCGTGCAAGCCTGCCTGTGCCCATGCAGCAAACTTCCACGTAAATTAAATGAGTTTGTCTGATCGATGTTATTGTATGTTTACCTAAGATATGCTTTGGAAAAAAATATATTTACGTTATAGATATGTTGTTATTGGCTCAGATGTTCCCATTGTAGATATAGATATATACGGAAAAATTTAAAAGACGCCACATGCTATATATGCACCGTACGTACGCGTTCCCACGAATACTCTGGAAAAAAATGTAAGCATTAGTAGAGTGGTCGGTCGGCTTTTGTAAGATTTGTATTTGAGACGTATATTTTATCGACCTTTAAAAAGCAAGATTGATCACTAACGTTTTAATTTGCACTTAATAAACGTCGTTGATGTTAGAAGAAGAGCAACCGTACATGAGAAAAGTACTCCAAAAGACTGCTTGAAAATAGGCTATATTATAGTACTAATTAATTAGGAGGGAGTTAAAGAGGATGAGGAAGACAACTACATGGAAAGGTGATTATCCGACAGATAAGAACGCTGCCGCCAGCCATGTGTACAGCGTTTGGACATACTTTCAAATTCCAACATTAATAATCTCTTACATTCTAAGATCACCATTACTGTTCTTCGTCGGGAACAGCTCTAGCGTGTGCACAGGTCTTACATTTGCCCCCAAGTTTATGATCTTTATCCAGTCGTCTTCGACAGTGCTAACATTCATCGTCGGTTGCTTTTCGGCTTCAGTGTTAGAAACTAGCTTGTAGGAGAGATTTGCCTCTTGGGTTGTTTCATCCGATGTTCCTCCCTGAGCACACGACGATCAAAGAAATTATCATATATATATATATATATATATATATATATATATAATATAATGTATGAAAGAATGAGCAATCATACACAAAAAGGGTTTACTAAGATGAACATATATATTTATTTTCATGAACGCGCATCACATCAAGAGTTTTTTCGTATGTACGTATAATATTCATGTTATATATCAACTACTTAAGATATGTATATATGGTTAGTACTTAGGATGTATGTATGGATATATATGATCTACCGGTAAGAATAGGGAAAAGGTATGGCGTTGATGTTGTCGGAATTGATGAGCATTATGATCAGCTCCAAACAAGTATGTCTGGAAGGGATGTAGGTACTCATCAACACTGTGCTGTGGGGGCTGCAGCATACTTGTAGTTTCACGCACAGCAGCGACGGACGACGACATCCTATGTTGCAGACTCGGAAATTGCCTAAGCTTCTTCCTGTCTCTGGCCTTTCGGTTCTGAAACCAATAGAACACATTCTTGGGTTCTATTCTACCGAAGAATGAGAGGTAGGAAGCTATCACTCGGATCTGCGAGCCACTCAGCGTTGTAATGCCATTTCGGTACAATGTTCTTAGGATGGCCAGTTGCTCTGGCGTAGGGTACCACCTGGTAGAAGCTCCATGAACCCTTTGGGGGAGCTGGGAAGGATACAATAATGTTGTCATAGGGGAGAACATGTTGGTTGATTCTTGATCGCAAGAGAACGAAGGTGCTGCTACTTAAAAGCGTTCGTGCCGATACCTGTATACTTGATGTATACATATGAGACGCTGATGTTATTTATTGTAAAAAATTATAACAAACCTACCCTTGTACGATTCCAGCTAGTCTAAGGGTCCAGGGTCTTGTTGGAGCTAACTTTTATATATATAGACTTTATACTCTGGAGTAGTTCGCAGTTCGTGTGGGGGCGGAAATGCACGACTCCTAAGTAATTTAATATGCATGGAATACCGTTTATTTTAAAACATTCTTTTAGGTTATTAATCGACCAAGTTAAGTTAAATTTAACGATCTTCAAACTGGACTCGTTCTCTGAATTAAAATCGAGCTCAAAAGCCTTCTAGCCAAGTCAAATTCAAATCCAATATGAAAAAAACTACAACATTATTCAAACATAATTTCTTTATTATAGTTTGAGATAAAAATTATTATAAAAGTTTAAATAGTTTAATTTTGTTTCAATTTGTCAAATAGTTTACTATGAAACAAAATCATTATATTATTATGTAAAACCATTAATATTACAATTTAATGTATTTATTATTTTTTATATTTTATGTGAAAGGCTAAATAAAAATTATGTAAACTATAGTATTTAAAGTAAATTATAGAGCTTCGAGGTGAGTCAAGCTAAACGGAGGTGTTGCTAACTTGATTTGAGTCAAACTTTTACTCAAATGAAATCGAACTAAACGTCAAGTGAATTTGAGTTCGATCAAGCTGGTAGCACCCTTACATTCTTACTAATTTATTACAATGGTTTATGATATAAGAATGTTTAGGGTTTAGTGCAGAAAACACCAGGACATATTCTAACAATATGAAACTAACTCTTTAGTAAGATTATTATTACGAAGTATGTCATAGAAGCCATAACGAAAGAGGCATAGGAAGTACAAGGAATTGTAGCAGACTATTGATTTTGTTGGCTAATGATGTTTCCTAATATTAAAACCGATAATCTTAGTAATTTTTTTGGCAATTATGGGAAGTTAGAGATAGATTGAGATAAATCTCTTTTATATGTAGTAGAAATAACTTAGTCAAATTATTAGGATTATTAATAACTAAGCTATTTTAGAAGATAGGAAATATTACAAACTCGTTGTAAGTCGGTCACTATAATACTACTCACCCTGGGTCTACTCTGCCTTAAGTTGACTTTTAGTGCACTGTAAGTCACTCGCTCTATCTAGATTTTACTTCATAAGGACATGCTTTAATTTTGACTACCAGGGTAAACTTCACATTGGCAACTCTTTTCTTGATTGCTACCCCTTAGAGGTGCACAGTTCATGCTTAGAAACCTTGTGTCTATCTCAAAAAACTAGCTATTTAAAGAGGCATTTAACATTATTAATGTCAATACCGATATGATATTAAGACCGAAAACACTAAAACCCAATTCACATTATATTATTTGTAACATGATTGTCATACATTTTGCACGTGTCTTACTCTATCTTATTGTATAATTGACTCTAAATCTTGAAAATATGTCTTTTATTAGATTTCACTTAGTCAGGTCGTCACTCGTTTTAGTTGTTTTTAAAAAATTATCAAAACCCGAAGACAGAGGATTTTCGAAATAGAAATTTGCACAACGTGATTTTAGACAATTTGTACTTAATATTTTTCAACAATTAATTCAAGTCCATGGCCTGTTTTATAATATAATTTTGCTATTATAAGTGATCAATAGACTAGTGGACGCCTTATGTGATCCTTGGGCGAAGCGCTCAAACTTGGAGGAGTATCGAGTATATAACAGTATTCTAATAACAACACACGCCTCGTGTTGCCAGTGACAGTAATTTGGTGAAAATAAAAAATTGAATCGAATCGAACTGAAAAATTGATTCGGTTTAGTTCCAAAATAATTTGGTTCAATTTTTGGTTTGCCAATAAAGAAACCAATGTGCATAATGACACTTTGTTTTGGAACCGAACGGAACTAATCGAAATAAACAAATTAACCAAATTTTTTTCAAATATTTAACCTAAATTAAAAACTATAATCTATCCCTAATGATAATACCAGTTTTATCTAATAAATATTAGATGTGAAACTATTTTTAGAAGATTTTACCACATATTTAAATAGGTTATAATTTCAATATGCCTATTTATTTGTGCTATTGCCTGATGAAGCTTGTTCCATTTATATACTTAGCTTATTTACATTATGTAGAAGAGGTTTTTATCAAAAAGGAAGAAACTTTTTGATATTACTAAATGGTGAGAGAATCAAGAGCAATTATCAGACAAGGAAAATTTTTTATATAATGACAAAACTGCAATTGAATTGGTTTTGTAATAACATAAAAAATTAAAACAACTCACTTGGAGGAGTATGAATAATGAAGAGGACATTTACACAATCCATGGTTGAGGAATCAACTGCTTATTTATGATGTTTGTTATACATATTTGGTTTTTTATTGTATGAACAATCGACCTATCACCACCGAGGAGGCTATGCGGAGCGCTAGATATTGCGTAAGGAGATAATCCGATGTGGTGCTTGAATTAATGCAAGCCCTCCAATGCTATCTTTTTATGTGTGTGTGCAATAAATGGGCTCTGTCGAGCCATGATTTACATGGAGAAAAATGTTGAGGATTCAATCCTAATTTATCATGCCTGTCCCATAAGGAACTCGCGGTCCCATATTAATGAACATGAAGATCTCATATTATTTGCCTGTTTTTTATCTCTTTATCATCTACCTATCTATCTATCTTTAATTAATGATATAAAAGAACGTGATTTTCTTCCACGTGGCAAGTCTATAATTTTTAGAGATTTTTTTCTAAAATTTAAAAGAAAAATAATCATTGGTAGATTATTATAATAGTTGAAATTAGATTTACAAGATTCTTAATCTAACAATAAATAGAATGAATCATGAATCATTCTATATTCGTTAGATTATTATAATGGCTAAAATTAGATTTATAAAATTTTTAATTAATTATAATTATAAATTAAAAAACTATATATTAGACGTTCGTGTAGATTGCAATCACTTTAGTATTGTTTAGTAACATAGTCCCCATGCTCTCATTTTGGCAGATTTGAGCTTTTCAATTTTCCAATGCCAATGTTTTTCAAATTAATCAATGAAGAATTATTCCTTCATAATTGACAATTTACAGGTTTTCCTCCATTAAATTGATTTTTATTTTCTCGCACTTTCTTCTTATCTTTTCTACTCTGATCTCTATTATAAAAAATAAGATTATATCTATAAGATTCCTATAAATTATAACTATAGCTATAACTATAAATTATAGTTTTTATAATAACCATTAGATTATTATAACAACCGAAATTAGATCTATAAGATTCCTAATTTAATTATAACTATGAACTATGTTTCTTATTTGAACTATATACACATTAAGATAATACTATATTTTCTTTATCTATGACTTAAATTTAATTTTATAGGGAAAATATTATATTATTCACGATTTTTTCCATCATACAATATCTTTTGAATCGATGATTGGTGCCTCATTCCTCTTCCAAGCAGGTAAAATTAGTTAAAAAAATAATTAACCAAATCGAGTCAAAAATAAATTAGACGTAAAGTAAAGAAATTATTATAATAAAATTTTCAAGAAAAATTTACTTAGTGGAAGCTATGCTATCCTTCGTCTTCTTAATATTCACCATGAGCCATCATATTTAACTTTCATTAATTTTTATTTTATTTTTAAAATAACTAATAGAGTCAATATAAACTATACTTCACACAACAAAATCACCGATTAGATTATTATAACAATTAGAGATTAGATCTATAAAATTTCCAATTTAACTAAGGCTA
>JAURVB010001485.1:0-12178 GCA_033002965.1 Piper betle | reverse complement strand
ATACGGTGGGCACTAAGGGTGCTATTGGACGAGCGAGCCGAGCTCGACTTGTGTTCGAACTCGGCTCGAATAGTTCGAAACTCGTTCGAACTCGACTCGAGATCGAACGAGTTTTGAACATATATGCTCGAGTTCGACTCGAATATCTTTTATGTGTTCGAGCTCGACTCGTGTTCGAATACACTTAAACTGTTTAATTTTTCCCGAGCTCGAACCCAGCTCGTTCCGAGCTCGAACGAGCTCGTTCGTGAGCTCGAAACCAGCTCGATTAAAGTCAAAGTCCCTCACTTAAAAAAAATGCACTCAATGTGGATTGAACCCACAACCTCGATGTCATCAACTCCAATACTTACCATCTCAACTATCTCACTTCTTTGTTATTATATTGTGTGTATATATATATATATATATAAATAAATAAATAAATAAATAAATATAAATATAATATAATATAATATAATATAAAACTATATTATTATATTATTTTATCGAGTCGAGTTCGAGTCGAGCCACGAGTCGAATTCGAAGTTATAACCGAGTCGAGTCGAGTCGAACACGACCTTGCTCAAGCTCGGCTCGTAAGATTCGAGTTCGAGTCGAGCTCGAGCTCGAGCATTTAAATGTCGAGTTTCAAGTCGAGTCAAGCCGAGCCGAACGCTAAATGCTCACGAACTGGCTCGCTCAATTAGCAACCCTAGCGGGCACACAAGAATGAAAGGGAAAGGAAGCTTCGACATGTTTCAATGACCGACGACGACGGTGTGGGTGGTGAAGAAAAATTTCACAAGACCCGTTTGAACGATTCAAAAGTTCAGACTTTTCGTCAAGTAAACGTGTGGAATCCTATGCTCTGCCAACGTACACTCAAAACTGGTGACATTTTCTTTTACCGAAAAGAATCCAATAACATATTAACATTCAAAGTCATCTTGTATATTCGAGCGTACCAACGCATACGCCTGAATATTATTGGTTCTGGGGCATGAGATCAAAAAGAGAAACGTACGTGGAATGAAGAGGGAGGGAGGGAGCAGAATTGTCGGGCTGTTTGATTGCTTCATCAATGGGTCCGTTCGTAGGAGGGAGGAGGAGGAATCCAAGGCTGGGAAATTGGGGGAAGGAGGTGGATCAAGTGCGGAGTATTTGGACCAGTATGTATGGGTAAGAGTAGGAGCCAGTGCCTAATCCAAAACTTGGGACTTGGAATCCAATGACCAGGAATTGTGATGAGTGAGAGCCCCATCTTACCATTTACCAAGACCATTTGAGGGGAAGACTCAGAGATAACATAGGTGGTGGGTGGAGTGATTGGAATTGAACTTGAAGGGGGCAATGATTCGTACGAACTGTGATTGGAGTAGAGGAGCTCTGGAAATGAAATTCTTCGCTCGTATGTGTGGGTGGGGGAAAAGGCAAAAGGCTGCTGCCCAGGCTGCCCGTGCGGCTTTGGCGGGAAACTAGCTCCCCCGAAACCAGAAAATGGCGGGAATTGCGAGTTTTTGTTTAAAATATAAATCCTTCTCTGAAAGGACTGTTTCGCCCTTCTTTAAGAAGCCGCCTTCGTTGAACCATAACGCGAAAAATACAAAGAAATGATGATGGATTTTATTTTTAAAGAAAAGAAGGGTGGCGATGTGACAGATGTAATTTTTTTTCTATCCTCGTATTTTTCTATGCTCACAAGGCTGCGTGGGAATCTATAGCGAAGAATATAAATAGGCTAGTATGCAAAAATGCTGTAGAATAAGGCTCTTCTCCGGAAGCTCCATTCATTAAAATTTGGAAGACTATGTATTATATTATTATTTTTGTCCTACAAATATTATCATTCATATTAACTTTAAGGAATTTACGATTTAATGTTAAAAAGATACCTCATCCTAGTTTTACAATCCGTCATTTTTAATTTAAAGTAAAAAATACACCGAAATAATGGTAATTATGTATTAATTTTTTTATATATGAAAATATTTAAAAGTGGATGTGTATTAATTTTTATTTTTTTCACAACCAAAAAAACATTTTTTTAAATTTTAAAGCGTGGGATAGAAAAAATCTCTTTGCTTTTTTTTTGGCGTGGATAGAAATTTGAAAATTAATACATATTCATCTTTAAAATTTTTCAAATATAAAAAAATTACTTTTTCTCCTCTCTAAAAATTAATGTGGAGAATATATATATATATATATATATATATATATATATATTATAACATCCAAGTTCGGTTCACGCTCGTGAACCGAACTGACATGTTACAGGCCCCAATTAGGTTGGCTAACCCGAACCCAACTCGTGGATCTAATATCGTCATCTTAAGATAAGATACGACTCCTATACATGGATGAATGTTCAGAATCATAACATGATACTATATGGATGACATACAACTAAATTACACACCAACAACAATTGCAATAAATCAATAGAAATTCTAAAAATAAAATGGACAGAGTCTCTCCTCTAAAAGTGCAATTAGGGGCCACCCTGTCAAAATCAACATATGCAAATATATATTTATATATCAACAATTTCATTCACTCATAATTTAATCTACTGTATACTCATTCTGAAACTTAGGTCTCAACCCACCATGCTTCTGTTGCACAATCTATTCATGTTTCACATCCTGTCATCATGTCTTAGCATTCAATTACGTCCTATCATCATATCTTAAGCATTTAATCACATCATATCATGTCTTAGCATTTCACGTCATTCTCAATATAATAACATCATAACAAAAATATTAACTACTCTATCGACTGACATATGTGTGCAAGTGACATCATTGCTCCTCTGTCCAAGCTGGCACATCTAACTCGTGATTGTCACCTACATATAGTATAAAAATGTCAGCAACAAGCAGTTACTGGTCCAAAATATAACTATAACAAGCTAGCTATGAGAGCAAGCTCTCATATGAAAGAAAACATTTGTTTACTTCATCAGAACTCTCTGAAGGGCACCTACTGAGGAGCCACTGGGCTCCAGACCCGATAGCATCCTAAACTATCTGCTTTGCTGATACCTTTTTCAGCATTTTTTCTCATTTCATTTTTCTCTGGTCCATCGGGACTATATGTATATCACTAAGCCCTCTCCTTACCTCCATAATTCTCTTGGCCTTGAGCACGAAGGCCGAGTACTCTTAGGCAGTCGCCTTTAGTACCTTTTGAACCACAAGTCCGGACATGCACTGTACTTAACAATACCCATAAACCTCCACGTTCTCTGGATGTGAGGAACTCAAACGCGGAGTTGTCAAGACCCCTTGGGAATGGAACAGTCCACTCACTAATCCAGAGCCCACTTTGACTATCACAACATCCGCTCATAGTACGTGCAGTCGGTTTCTCCATCTTTCGTCTCACAAAACTTGATAGAATTATACATATATATATATATATATATATATATATATATATAGGCCTGGGAAGGGATTTATATAATAGGCCCGAAGGCAACTTGTGATGGATCTTGTTTTCGAAATCATCCTCGAGGGATCTCATCCTTGAGGGTTTATTAATCCGAAAAACTGTTCGGTTAAATGGCCCGAGTTAAGTGGGATCTAATAAAACACCACTTAACCCGTCCAACAAGTAATAGAATAAACATACAATAGAGAGAGAGCGTAAAATAGAGACAAGTCCTAAACGGACCTGGTCGAAGCTCTAAGCGTGTCCTTGCGCCTAGGCGACGAGCTCCTACTGTAACACCCCAATCCGGTTTACTCTCAACCCGGACCAGAACTGTTACAAAGGATCGAACTACTCGTAAACCGATTAAGTTGGCTGACCCAAAACCTAAACGGCTACGACATAACCCTCTCGACGTCTCAAGATGGAGCACGCCGCTAATGCGCAAACAATATATGAATGAGATGCAAAACCCTAACAGGATACTACGTGAATGTCATGATAAACACCACACACCAAAATAATTAAAATAGCAACAAAATTCATAAAACCTGGAATAAAACGGACAGAGCCTCCCCTAAAAGTGCAATAAGGGGACGACCTGTTAAAATACGACACAATATAGTATATATATAAAACAATAATTTATGTCGTAACAGACTTCAAATCATCCAAACATACTGTAATTGGGTCTAGCCCACCTACAATCTCATACTCAGCTCATTTGATTCCTTTTCATTTCAACATAGCACATCATTAGAGCCTTTCTCAAAACATTCCCACGCATTTCTAAAACAAGGCATACAAGCCTCACAAACACATGCATAAATACCAATATGTAAATCTACTACAAAAGCCAATCACATCACATCTTACGCAAAAGTCGGCGCGGCACCAGGTATGTGTGTGCAATGCAAGCGCTACTCCTTCGTCGAGGCCGGCATACACCAATCATCATCCTCACCTACATATAGTAGAAAAACGTCAGCAACGGGTGTCACTGGTCCGGAAATAACTAATATCAAACTGGAACATGAGAGCAAACTCTCATGGAAAGCAAACCATCATATATCTTCCTCAAGAACTCTCATAAGGGCAACTACAAAGGAGCCGTCGAGCAGCTGACTCAACAGCATCCTGATCTATCTGGTACTATGCCGCTCTCGGCACTTCTTTTTCAGTACTTCACGTAAATTTTATCCTAAGCCCTCTCCGAACCTCCATATTACTCCTGGCCTTGAGCACGTAGACCGAGCACTCTCAGGCAGTCGCCTTTAGTACCCTTTGAACCACAAGTCCGGACATGCGCTGTACTAAACAGTACCCGTAAACCTCCACGTCCTCCGGGTGTGAGGAACTCAAACGCGGAGTTGTCAGGATCCCTCGGGAATGGAACAGTCCGCTGGCACTAATCCAGAGCCCGCTTTGACTGGCACGGCATCCGCTCATGGTACGTGCAGTCGACTCATCTTCTCTTGTCTCACTGAAAACTCGATAAAACTATTTATAAGGCTGGGTCGGGATTTATTATAATAGGCCCGAAGGCAACTTGAGGTGGATCTTATTTTCGAAAACAAACTCGAGGGATCTCATCCTCGAGGGTTATTAATTCCGAAAAACATCGACCAGGTGACCCGTGTTAGGTGGGGTCCAATAAATCATCCACCTGACACGTCCTACGATCAATAAATCAAATCACCGATAGAATGGAGCGATAAAACCTGAGAAGCGTGTCCTAACGGACCTGTCAGAAGCTCCAAGCGCAGTCTCGTGCCTAGACGGCGAGCTCCTGCAACGAACCTACATGAACATAACTATTTACTAACGCCCATACATATATGATGCACGCCTATATAACTAATATATCCACATGCATACAATCATCTAATCAAACATGACAATTATCTCGACAATTACCCTACATCTCTAATTGTCAAGCAAGTTAATAATTTTATCATTTCATATGTTACTTATTACCTAGCACTTTTAATTCCAATTTCAAAGCATACCTGTTCTAATTAGGTGACAATGGTTTAATCAATTTAATCTGTTTAACTTAATGCTAGCATGCAAAACCTAATTCATACAAATTCATAAATTAACTAGTTAACAAGCATTTAATTAACTATTCAATGGTTTACTAACAATTTCATTACTAAGCATTCACATCATACAACACAATTTACGCTAATCATCACATGTTTATCATAATCACGATTAATTAAACTAAAAGCATGAAGTTAATAAAATTAATTCTAATATGCTACTATGACCACAACATGTATGTAATAATTCTAAAAAAGAAGGAAGAACCACCTCGCGATCGGCGCTGAAATCGGTGCCGACGGACGAAGGCGGTGAAGGCGAGTCGGCGGTTTTCCGGCGACTGTACCGGCGGTTTTCCGGCAGCTCCGGTGGTTTTCCGGTGACTGCTCCAGCGAGGCAATCGGAGGTAGGGGTTAGCACCGTCTCGGTGAGCTTGAACCCAATGGTGGTGACGACGAGGGCAGCCGCGGCGGCGATGGCCACCAACGGCGGCGTCGAGTGCGGCCGGGGCGGTCGGCCGCTCCGATCAGACCCACGGCCGGCCTCGATGGCGGCGCTAAGCAGGGGGAAAGGTAGGGGAGGTCGAGGGGAGAAGCTCCGACGTCATGGCGGCGGCGGTCCGGCGCAGACGGCGGCGGAATCGCGTCGGGAACGGCGGGAAATCGAGGGCGATTTCCGGCGTTGTGACGGCTGGACGGTGGCCGGGCGTGGTCGAGGCGGCAAGGCGACGGCACGGCCGGGCTGGGCGGTGTCGACCGGCGGCGAGGTGGCGTCGACGGCGGTGGCAAAATCTCAGGGGCGGCGGCGGTGAAAACACGGGTGGGGGGAGGAAGATGAGAAGTATAGGGGGTGGCAAAGTTGTAAATAAGACTTGACTCGACACCGGCTCGAGTCAAGAATGATAACGGACTCGGAATAAATCCTAGAAAAATCTAGAAAAATTGGGAAAAATCCCATAAAATCAAACAAAATATCACAACATCCAAATGACATGTCGTATAACTAATAACCCACCCAAATACCATCTAACGCGTCCTAATGCGTTATTCGGCCTAAACTAATTCTACGGTCACAACATAAAAAAATAAAATCATCAACTGTATACTCTCATATCTACTGATAACTCAGTTTGCTGATGCGTATCTGACGCTATCATCGATACTTGGGTATACATAAACCCTCATAGCACGTGCACACGGTCGGCCTCGGCCCCGCACACGTGTTCTGAAAGCTGAACCGACTCAAACTACGGTCAAACCAACCGGCTAACGACTATAAAACCCTGACTCAAGTCACGGGTTTTACACCTACTTCGTACCTACACATTAAATCTAGAAACTAACACCTGCTAACTGAATGATTCATCAACTTGACATGACCATCACACTCCCAATGCAAACAACATCCATCAACAATCAAATAATCGTAAGTGTGAAAATAATTCTAACTCATCCTATTCATACCAATTTTATTATATTTTTCTAAGTTACATCGTACTCAATTAGCATGCTCAGATTCAATCTATCTCATTAGATCGCATACCATTCTTTCACAATTAATCAACTCATGCAATCACTACTTTATTCATAGTCCGACATTTATCATGACAATTAATTAATCCTAACACGTTGTGCTAACAATCATCAAGTTTAAATCATTAACTCAGAGGTAAATATACCTCTCGTAGTTGACAATTGGCAATGGCTATGGTTTCGTCGTGCGTCTCAGAGCTTAAATTTAGCACTCGTTGGCGTCCAGAGTTCGATTGATTTGACTAGATGAGCTCCGCGAAAGATCTGACGAATTCTAGCGAATCCGGTTTTCCATCCAGTGGCTTCAGTCGTTTACCAGCAGCTTTCTAGCAGCAAGTGTCGGGCAATGTCTACTGTCGGAATAGCAGTCGTATTGAGTACCGTTGGAACCAGCTCGGCGAACCTGACGCATCTACGATGTCGACACAGTCGGTGGAGGTGGCGGATCGCTGGAAAATGGCTAAAACAGAGGTGGCAGCGATGGGTGACTAGATCCAGCTGGCCTAGATGGCAATGGGCTCCGTTCTGATCGGGGAGGGTCATGGGTTGGTCGACAATGTCAAAGCGGTGACTAGACGACGACAGCGACACTCACCGGCGGCAGAATCGACGACGTGAGCGCAACGAGGGCGCGGCGCTAGGAGCGGCAATCCGACACGGTGGCGCAATCGATGGTTGGGAGAGCTTGGGGCGGCATGGCAACACCGTGGTGAGGGCCTGGCGGTGATGATCAGTAGCAGGCCGGCGTCGACTGCGGCACGACGACGATGACAAGAAAAAGGGGGCGGCGTGACAAGGGTTTGGACGGGGAAGAGAAAAAAAGGTCGGGGGTGGTCGGTGGCAAACTCGTAAATAAGGCTTGACTCGACTTTGTCTCAAGTCAAGAATAATAATTTGTTCGTAATAATTCCCAAAAAAATTAAAAATAGGGAAAAATCCCATAAAATATATCACAAACTATAACATCACAATAACATGCTCTTTAACTATTAACCCATCCAAATTGCCCCAAAACACGTCCTGACGCAGTAAATGGCCTAAAACTAATTTTATGACCCACTATATATAAAAATAAAAAAATAACTGGCATACTTTCATATATTCTGATAATTCATTCTTTTCTGCTGTATTCATGACGTTATCATCATATACTTGGGTACACATGACCTTCATAGCTCATATATGCAACCAGCGTCGGCTCAGTACACGTGTTCTGAAACTAACTCGACTCGAAAATAATGGTCGAACCAACCGGTTCTGAATATAAAACCCTAATTTAAATCGCGGGTTATATATATATATATATATATATAGAGTGCTATGGTGGGCTGTAAGTTTTGCAGCGCACCATACGCTGCTGAATGAGAGCCGCTGCCAGCGGCTCTCGTTCATCCTCCCACCCTTCCAAATTTGCAGACCCGATTACCCGCCCGACCCGCCTGAACCGGCCCTCCCGCCAGCAACCGCGCCACCACCTGCCGCGCCGCAGCCTCGCCCTCCACCTCCCCTCCCCCCTCGCCCGGCCACCGCCTGCCGCCGTGATCCCTGTCCCCAGCCGGCACCCTGTTGGGGCAAAGGGGGGTGCCAGCAGGGGAGGGCGGGGAGGCGCGAGTCGGGCAGTGGCAGAGCAGGTGGGGGGGAGGGGGGTTGGCGGTGGCAGCAGAGTGCCGGCTGGGGGCAGGGACCATGGCAGCTGGCAGTGACCTGATGGGGGGAGGGGGTGGAGGGCGAGGGCCGCCGGCATGGGGCAAGGCCTCGGCCCCATGCCGGCGGCAGGCAGTGGCGCGGTCGTAGGGTGGGAGGGCCGGTTCGGGCGAGTCAAGAGGATCGGGCGGGCAATCGGGTCTGCAAATCTGGAAGGGTGGGAGGATGAACAAGAGCCACTGGATTTTGATCCAGTAGCTCTCATTCAGCAGCATATGGTGCGTTGCAAAAACTTGCAATGCACCATATGTTGCCCCATATTTGCAGCACACCAGCGCTGCCCTTTACAGGCCGTTGGATCTAATCCTATGGCCCGTAATCAACTCCCCCTCCCCTCCCTGCACACCCCCCCCCCCTCCACACCCCCCACCCCCGATGCCTCCTCCCTATGCCGCCGCTGGCCACGACTCAATCGCCGCCCCTTGCACTGCCGGGACAGCCCCAGCTGCCGACCCCACCACCACACCGGCCACTGTTCGTAGCCACAGCCGGGCTTGACTCGAGTAAAAAAACTAGACTCGGTATCGACTCAAATCAAGTATATAAAAAATTGACTCGATATCGATTCAAGTCAAGTCAATAAATAATTAATTTGGTATCGACTCTAGTCAAGTTAATAAATAATTGACTCAGTATCGACTCAAGTCAAGTTAATAAATAATTGACTAAGTATCTACTCAAGTCAAGTTAATAAATAATTGACTCGATATCGACTTGAGTCAAGTAAATAAAAAATTAACTCAGTATCGACTTGAGTCAAGTTAATAAATAATTGACTCGATATCGACTCTAGTCAAACCAATAAAAAATGGACTCGATCCGGACTCAAGTCAATAAAATCTTGACTCGGGTTAATATTCTGAAATAATGCATCCTAACTTGGTAAACGGTTGAAAACTTAATTTTGCGATCAACTATAAATTACAAAAAAATGGCAGGCTCTTATATATTCTGATAACATTTAAATTATGTTGATGAAGTCGGCAACACATCAAAATCAAAACAGATGAAAGCCATCTCATTTAACTTTCTTCCACATGATGAATAAAAGAACAAATTACAAGTTACAAATTTGTCAAGTTTGATTAAAGTCAATAACAATTCATGGAAACAAGTTACAAATCCCTAAGCATTATACAGTCGGAGCTATCACCTTTCTAGATTCGGAGCTATCATAGTCATTCTGCATCACTACTTTGAGATTTGCCACCACTGCACTGACCCCCTGAATAAACGCCATGACTCCACTTTCAGATGGAACATTTTTTTGCCTACATATTTAAAAAACAAAATATAGAAAATAATCACATAAATTATATATAACAAAGATCAAAACAAGGGATGTTAGACAACATTACCAATGTGCTGCAATTACATGGTAAGTGCGCTTATCATGCCCAACTCCTTGTTTATTGCAACCATGGCATAGCCTATCTTTTACCATATGGTCCATTGTAAGTGTAACACCCCAAATCCGGTCCACGCTCGTGAATCGAATGGGCATGTTATAGGCCCCGGTTAGGTCGGCTAACCCGAACCTAACTCGTGTAGATCCAATCTCGGCGTCTTAAGATGAAGATATTACTCGTCATGCATAGATGAATGCACAGAATCCTAACATGATACTACATGGATGACATGCAAACTAAATTACACACCATCACAATTACGATCAAAATCGATGAAAATTCTGAAATAAAATGGACAGAATTTCCTCTAAAAGTGTAATTAGGGTTACCCTGTCAAAATCCTATATATAAACATATATGCAAACATGTATCTATATATCACGCAACTTCATTCACACAATCTGATATACTGTTTACTCGCTCTAAAGCTTGGGTCTCAACCCACCACTCTCCTGCTGCGCAATCTATTCATGTTTCACATTCTGTCATCGTGTCTTAGCATTCAATCATGTCACATCATCATATCTTATCATCATCTCATAACATTCAATCATATCATACCATGTCTTAGCATTTCACAACATTCACAATATAATAGCATCATAAATAGAATATTAACCACTCTATCGACTGACATGTGTGCAAGCGACAACAGTGCTCCTCCGTCCAAGCTGGCTCCTCCAACTCGTAATTATTACCTACATATAATATAAAAACACGTCAGTAACAAGTGTTACTGGTCCGGAAAATAAAATAACTATAACAAGCTGGCTATGAGAGCAAACTCTCATATGAAAGAAAACATCATATACTCCACATGAACACTCTGAAGGGCACTACTGAGGAGCCACTGGGCTGCAGACCCGGTAGCATCCCGAACTTACTGATCTGCTGCTGCTGATGCTGCTCTCGGCATTTTCTTACTTCATTTTCTGGTCTCAAATCCTAAGCCCTCTCCTTACCTCCATATTTCTCCTGGCCTTGAGCACGAAGGCCGAGTACTCTCAGGCAGTCGCCTTTAGTACCCTTTGAACCACAAGTCCGGACATGCGCTGTACTAAACAGTACCCGTAAACCTCCACGTTCTCCGGGTGTGAGGAACTCAAACGCAGAGTTGTCAGGATCCCTCGGGAATGGAACAGTCCGCTGGCACTAATCCAGAGCCCGCTTTGACTGTCACGGCATCCGCTCATGGTACGTGCAGTCGGTTTCTCCATCTCTCGTCTCACTGAAAACGCGAAAACTACATATATATAGGGCTGGGTAGGGATTTATATAATAGGCCCGAAGGCAACTTGTGGTGGATCTTGTTTTCAAAATCATCCTCGAGGGATCTCATCCTCGAGGGGTTATTAATCCGGAAATCTGTTCGGCTAAATGGCCCGAGTTAAGTGGGATCCGATAAAATGCCACTTAACCCGCCCTGCAAGCATTAAATCAAACATACAATAGAAGAGAGTAAAATAGAGTCGAGTCCTAAACGGACCTGGTAGAAGCTCCAAGCGTGTCATCGCGCCTAGGCGGCGAGCTCCTACTCCGTACCTACACATCAAAACTAAATACTAACGCCCGCTAACTAAATGATGCATCAAACTCAATGAACATCACACACAATACGAATAACATCCATCAACAGTCAAATAATCATAATGTGAAAATAATTCTAAGTCATCCTATTCATACCAATTTTATACTATTTTTCTAAGTTACGTCATACTCGATTAGCATGCTCAAACTCGATCTACCTCATTAGATCACTCACTATTCATTCCCAATTAATTGCATCATGCAATCATCACTGCACTCATACTCATACATTTATCATGACAATTATTCAATCCTAGCATGTTGTGCTAACAATCATCAATTTTAAATAACTAACTCGGAGGTAATTATACCTCATGTCATCAGCAATCGGCGACGACTAGGGTTTCGTCGCGCGTCTCGGAGCTCGAATTCGGCGCTCATCAGCATCCAAAGTTCGATCGGGATCGACTGGATGAGCTCCGCGGAAGATCCGGCGAACTCCAGTGAATCCGGTTTTCCGGCAAGTTCTGGCGGTTTTCTGGC
>JAURVB010001484.1:0-43893 GCA_033002965.1 Piper betle | reverse complement strand
TACTTGTAAAGACCCGGAAAAAAAAATTTTAGCTGGTTAAGTATGAATTACCCAGTTAAATTGAAAAGTAATTTCTAATCGGACGATTCTAGTTGAATCAGTCGAGTCGAACACATTAATTAAGTGAACCATACCATTTAAGAGGTTGAGTGAAAAGGTTAAGTGAACCGTGTTAATTACCCAATTACCCGGTTAAAGGAATTATGATGAAAGGGTGCTTCCACAAACCCTAGCCGTCATTTATTCTTTAAAAAGGAGAAGGGGTCGTTGAACCTAGGAAATACCAATGGATGATGGGGTGTGAGAATTTAATGAAGGGGTCGTTGAACCTAGGAAATACCAATGGATGATGGGGTGTGAGAATTTAATGAAGGGGTCATTGAACCTAGGAAATACCAATGGATGATGGGGTATGAGAATTTAATGGAGGGAATGGTTGAAGTGTATATATATGCAGGAGGAGGGAGTATTTCATCCCTCATCTCCGTCCCAGGCGACCTCCCCATTACTGTGTGAGTATTTCATCCCTCATCTCCGTCCCAGGCGACCTCCCCATTACTGTATTAGGGTTCACGGATCACAGTCAGACGTAATCACAAATCAGGTACGTATAATAGGTAGAACATCGTATTTTCCTTGTTGGTAGCCTAGGTCGGCCTGAGCCCAGATTCGACCACCATGCACGAAGTGCAACCGGGGTTAATGAATTGACTCAGTCCGACACTGGGTCGTGTTATGTGTGTGAATCATGTAATGCATCGATATTGTTTTGGAGTAGTGATAGCCGCCCCATAAAAAGGCTACGGCCGGGGTGAGTGAGGCACAGCGATTCCTCCATCGCACTAGAGTGCAGTGATTGCCGCCCCATAAAAAGGCTACGGCCGGGGTGTGTGAGGCACTGGCACTGAGTGCAGTGATAGCCGCCCCATAAAAAGGCTACGGCCGGGGTGTGTGAGGCACTGGCACTAGAGTTGGCAGTGAGAGCTTCCCCACAAACGGGGCATAGCGATCACCTGAGTGCAGTGATAGCCGCTCCACAAAAGGCTACGGCCGGGGTGTGCAAGGCATTGGCACTGGAGTGCAGTGATAGCCTCCCCATAAAAAGGCTACGGCCGGGGTGTGCGAGGCACTGGCACTAGAATTGGTAGTGAGAGCTTCCCCACAAACGGGGCATAGCAATCACCCGAGTGCAGTGATAGCTACCCCACAAAAAGGCTACGGCCGGGGTGTGCGAGGCACTGGCACTGGAGACGGTAGTGGTAGCCTCCCCATAAAAAGGCTACGGCCGGGGTGTGCGGATCACGGCGGACACCTCCTCCGCATTGTTTTGGAGTATAGCGGAATCGCTCCACCGCATATTAAAATAAACATAAGGAAATAGTGGAATGTACTTGTTTTGTTTTATCTATTATACTACTTAGTGTTGTAATCACTAATGCGGAATTGCCTCCGCAGGTGTGCAGATACAAGATTAGGTGATTGACATCCAGAGTATGGAGCAAAATAAATATGAGGACTCCTTTTCTTTTAAATTGAGAAATAAGTGTGGCTGCTGGGAAACGGTCCAAGACTGTGGGATGTTTATGTATGTTATTATTTATAAAAAATGTTTGACATAATTACTTACTTTTGAGTAACAACTAGCCAGTTAGGCCCACAATATCGTGAAAAATGGCGGGTCGTTACAGTTGGACTACCGGTGGCACCGGGTTTGGAAGTTCTCCTTGCTCGCCCGGGTCAGCTATTCCTACCCGCTCTTGGGCGCTCCCCTGATCCCCATTTGGGACGTTACTAGGACCCATAGCCGAATTTGGAGCTCCATTCCCCATTACTAATCCCGGTAACCTCTGAACCATGTTCTGAACAACAGAAGTGGTATTTTCTGAAGCCTGCGCCAGTCCCTATATGGCCGTCAAAATTTGGCCTAACACACTCTCAAAGGTTTTCCCATACCATGAATCAATGTGTAAATACCTTTTCGTAAATTTTCTTTCGAAATGGGTGGAATTTAATTTATAGAACTAAAGCTATAAATAAGGAGGTTATGGTCCTTTAATTTATATCTGGTTTTCGTTCTGGTATCCCATTGTCCAGAACTTTGGTTTAGAAAATTAATTTTGGATTTGGAAGATCCATAACTTAGAATTCAAGTTTTGAAAACTCTTCCTGGATTCAGACTTTAGTTTCTTTACGGCTTCAGGTATGCTTCCGCTATTTTATTTTATTTATCTAGTTTAATTTCCCTTGATGATTTGATACGAAGTCGATCCAAGTTTGTACAGTTTGTTGCTGTAGAAGTTGTCGCCTTTGAGATGTCATCCTACTTGTGGTGATGCTGTTTGCCAAAAGCCTCATGAAGCTTTGAAGATGCGCTTTGCCAAACTACCAGGTTTGTGTTGCACCCAGATTGGAAGTTTCCCATACCCTACTGCTATTGGAGCAGTTCATAAGATGGCCACCAGCTAAGGTTCGGAGCTGAGGATTGGGAATCACCGAGTAGGAGATTATTGTGCTATTGTTTTGTCAAAGAAGGTTCCCTGAATTTTGCCAGGGAAAAGGGAAATCGCCGCAGTGGAGAAAGAATTGCAGCAGAGCATCAAAAAAGGCAGAAAAAGAGAAGATCAGAGCAGAAAACCATCGTGGAGAGCTGATATTGTGGCAGTTTTCCGACCAAAACAGGTCGTTCCCAGCCCCGAAGTAGCCATGAACATGAAATTAGAAAAATAATCTACAAATACAAATTGAGTCCCGCCGAAGTTCGTCACCAAAGGAGCTGGAATTCTGCCAGCACGTTGCTGATCGTAGAAGGGATAAAACAGAGCAAAAAATTGTCGCGGAGAGCTTATTCACGATGGTTTTCCGATGAGCGCCAGTCATTCCCTGCCCCTTTGTGGTGTCGAACATGAAACCTGTGAAGTGATCAACAAACCCAAGTCGGCAGATCTTGCCAGAGGTGCCCCGAGTTGCCGGAAAATTACCCAAAAGAAGCTTGCCTGAGTAGGGTAGCATTGGAAAACAGGGGAAAACCGCCGCGGAGAGCTGATTCCGCAGCTGTTTTCCGACTAACACAGGCCATTCCTAGCCCCGCCGTGGTGTTCAATATGAAGCGGGTGAAGTGCTCTACAAACCCAAGTTGAGTCTGCTGGAATTCGTCTGCTGCAGGCTAGGTGTGCCCAAGACACAAGAAGAAGGAAACATAGGAAAGGAGAAAAGACCAGGAGGAGAAGTGGGTCTGTCTTACCCACTTGCCCACTTATTATTGATATTGTCCACCACTTGTTGAACTGAATATCAAAATCGGACAAGCTGTTTGTCCACTGACCAAGCCCGTTATTAGATGTCCACATTGATGATTGTTTGCTCGATTGACCTTTCACACTTGACCGTGTCCATAAGTGCTATTCGTAACCTGGCCTTTACTCGCCCAGCTCAAAAGTCAGACTAATCCAGACAAGTTCATTTGTAGACCGGGCTCGATACAATTTTGATCAACCAAGGATTTATTTTAACGATAATGGAGTCACAGAGGCCAAATTAAATTCTTCATCAAAGCATTTCAAGGGATAAATTATGTATGAAATCAATTAAAGTATCAAAATTTCACTATGATTTGTAATTTGTGAAAGAATTGAAGATTAATTGACTGTGAGTACCAATCTCAACGTAGACTGACTTAGGCATTCAAGTTGAACAGTAAGGAACCATGTAAAAACTTGTGTGAATGCTATATTGTGTGCTTGAGACATTTTCTATTTTCATTGCACAATCACTTTGCGCAGTAAGGGTGCCTCCCGTCCCAACAAACTCTCAAACCCGGATCGAAAAGACGCGATCCACGGGGGGCAGATGATCCCGCACCCGAATAGTTTATTAAATTGAATATTCATTTATTTATTTATTTCTTTGTTCATTATGTGTAAAACCCGTGACTCGAGTCAGAGGTTTTACAGAAACGAACCGGTCGGTTCGAGTCGAGTCAGCTTCATGGACCGCAAGCTGAGTTGATGTAAAGACCTGGAAAAAATAATAATAATAATAATAATAATAATAATAATAATAACGACGTTCGACGTAGTGGGACCGAACGTGGGGAAAAAATTCATTAGCTGGATAAGTATGAATTACCCGGTTAATTGAAAAGTAATTTGTAATTTGATATTCTAGTTGAATCGGTTGGGTCGACTACATTATTTATCCTATTAACTATTTAAGTGAACCATACCATGTACCCATTTAACAGGTTTAAGTGGACCATGTTGATTACCCAATTACCCGGTTAAAGGAATTACGGTGAAAGGGTGCTTCCACGTACCCTAGCCGTCATTTTATTCATTATAAAAGGAAAAGGGGGGGGGTCATCTACATTTTTCCTCCTTAGACAGACACCGGATTTCCTCCTTCGCTCAGTTAATTTTCTTTCCTTTCTTTTTCTTTTGATGCATGCATACGCATGTTGCATAAATCAAAAACATGATAAACATAAGAATTAAATGAGAAATCAACAAAGGAAGAAGAAAACCAGGAGGAGGTCCTGCTGTTTTCCAGCAGCAACCACGCCATGTTTCCTTCCATGGTGCGGGGTTGACGTGCTGGAGGTGGGAATTGCTCCCGATGGTGATGTTGGCCGGATGGAGTCACCTTGGAGGGCTAAAACAGACCGTCGAGGAGGCACGCAGGTCTGAAATCCGAGGGAGAACAAGTCGGTGTTGCCATGGGTGGTGTTGCTGGCCAGACGTGGATCCGCCATGGAAAGTGAAGATTGGTCGTCACCTTGATGGGGTAGGACATGGTCGCCATGGCTCCTGGTCGGCCACCATTAATGGTTAAATTAAGGTCCCCATATAGGGTGTAGTCCGAGTTTCATGAGATAGCAGTAGATAAAGATTGGATCTTTGGGTTTTTTATTCCAATCGGATCAGTGGGGTAGATAGAAGATGGGGTTTGAAATTGGGTGGAAGGAAAAGAAGACATGCTGGTCGGGTGCTGTTTATGTGGCCGACTAGAGTAGACGCCATAGGTCATGGGCTGATTATGTGACTGACATGGAGTCATCATGGTCAGGTCAGGGTTGCTGATTGGGTGGCCGGAATGGGGTTGCCAAGGAGTGGTTGAGGGTTACCATGTGGTGGCTAAGTTGGAGATGCCATGGCAGCAAATGGAGGCCGCCACGTTATTGGTTAGTCGCCATGCATGATGAAAATACCGGCTTTCACGGGTTGACTACAATAAAGCTGGGAGCTTTAGGGTTGTTAAATGAATTGTTAAAGCAGAATGGCAACCAGGTAAATATGGGAGAACTAAGTATGGGACGTGTTAATAATTAAATTATCAATTAGATAATGGGGATTTGGATGGGGATAATTAATAATTAATGATCGTTAGAATTTCTGAAAATTTAATAAGAAATGAAGACTAACATGAACTAATTGCATCAATTAAAATTGATAGTATATTAGTCATGTAAGTTGCATGTAGGTTCATGCAAAATAAAATTATACTAATGTATATTAATCATGTAAGTTGTATGTAGGTAGAAGATCGTACTTTCTGTGCTGGTAGCCTAGGGCGGCGTGAGCCCTGATTCGACCACCATGCACTGAGTGCAACCGGGGTCAAAGAATTGACTCAATCTGTCACGGGTCGCATTATATTCGTAAACTGTATAATGCATCGACATTGTTTTGGAGTAGTGATAGCCGCCCCACAAAAAGGCTACGGCTGGGGTGAGCGAGGCACAGCGATTCCTCCATCGCACTGGAGTGCAGTGATAGCCTCCCAATAAAAATGCTACGACTGGGGTGTGCAAGGCACTGGCACTGGCACTAGAGTTGGCAATAAGAGCTTGCCCACAAACAGGGCATAGCAATCACCTGAATGCAGTGATAGCCTCTCCATAAAAAGGCTACGACTGAGGTGCACAAGGCACTGGCACTGGTGTGCAGTGATAGCCTCCCCATAAAAAGGCTACGGCTGTGGTGTGCGAGGCACTGGCACTAAAATTGGTAGTGAGAGCTTCCCCACAAATGGGGCATAGCAATCACCTAAGTGCAGTGATAGCTTCCCCACAAAAAGGCTACGGCCGGGGTGTGCGAGGCACTGGCACTTGAGACAGTAGTGGTAGCCTCCTCACAAAAGGGCTACGACCGGGGTGTGCGGATCACAGCGGATACCTCCTCCTCATTATTTTGGAGTATAGAGGAATCGCTCTACCGCATATTAAAATAAACATAGGGAAATAGTGGAATGTACATGATTTGTTTTATCTATTATACCACTTAGTGTTGTAATCTCTAACGTTTTGGGGCCAGCTATGAGTAATGAGCGATGAGGGTCATGTATGCTCAAGTATACGATGATAATGTCAAAAAGATGATAAAAAATGGGTTATCAAGTATATGGGGTATGCAGTATTGATTGTTATTTTATTTGATTGTAGAATATTGTTAGGGCCGAATAATGAATTAGGACAGGATATAGGTGAGTTTGGGCAGGTTATTAGTTATAGAACATATCATTTGGATGTTGCTGTGCTCGTAGGATTTTTCGCAATTTTTTTGGATTTGTTTCAGGATTTATTAGGAGATAGTTATTATTATTGACTCGAGTTGGAGTCGAGTCAAGTTTAATTTAAAAAAATGCCATCGCACACCCCTTAATCTTCCTCTATTGTCTTTTTCTGTTTCCCCAAACCCTAGCTGCCTGACAAGGCCCTAACGTTGCCATCGACTGCTACCTTGCCGCCAGAACCAACCGCCCACCATCCCGAAAGACCCCGGCCACCGTTGCCTGTAGGCGCACCGCCACGATGCCCCGAAGCCGCCCCGGCCGTTGCCACTCCAAGCCGTATTCCGCCACCGTTCTGTCGCCATTGCTGCGCTGTGACCACCAGTCTCACCCTCTCGCCGTCGGCGACGTTTCCCCCATCATCTCGACCACCGTTGAGGCTGGCCGTAGCCCCGATCGGAGCATGCCGCCGCTGTCGCCCATTTTCGATGCCACCGCTGACAGCCATTGCCGCCCATGCTACCCTGTTTGACAACACCATCGGACCATCCGCAGGAAAACAGCCGGAAAATTGGATTCGTGGGAAATTCGCCGGATCATGCGCCTAATGCACCCAATCGAATCTGATCGAACTTTGGACGCCACTAGGTGCCGAATTTGAGTTTCGAGCCACAAAACGGAAACCCTCGCCGTCGCCAATTTTCGACGACGCGAGGTATAAATTACTCCGACGTAAATTCTTAAATTTTATAATTATCAGGGAAGCATGGTAGACTAGATAATTAGATGAATTTTTGTATTTTTAACGTGTTAAAAAATTAGGAAATTGGTTGATTGATGAGTGTTAAAATGAAAAAGTAAGGAATTAATTAGGTGAACTAATTAATTACCCTAATTTCATGAAACGTAGATTGAAAACTAATTAGAATTGACTTAGGATGAATGTGTGATGATTGATGCGTGATTGTGTTGATTGTGTGTGCATGCTATAGGATGTGTGAGTCATCATACGGGCGTTAGCTTTTAGCTTGATTGTGTAGGTACAGTGTAGGAGCTCGCCGCCTAGGCGCATTGGACCCGTTTGGTGCTTCTACCAGGTCCTTTTAGGACTCGTTCTCTTATTTACGCTATTCTATTGTGTATTTGATTTATCATGTGTAGGACGAGTCAAGTGGCATTTTATCGGATCCCACTTGATTTGGGCCATTTAGCCAACAGTTTTGTTCGGATTAATAACCCTAGAGGATGAGATCCCTCGAGTCAGTTTTCGAAATTAAGATCCACCATAAGTTGCCTTCGGGCCTATTGTATAAATCCCAACCCAGGCCTATATATATATGGATTTTGTAAAGGCCCGAAAAAAAAAAATTTTCATTAGCTGGTTAAGTATGAATAACCCGGTTAAATTGAAAATTAATTTCTAATCGAACGATTCTAGTTGAATCAGTCGAGTCGAACACATTAATTATCCATTTAACCATTTAAGTGATGTAACGACCCGGCCATTTTTCACAACATTATGGGCCTAGCTGGCTAGGTGTTACCAAAATAAAACTACTAAATGCCGAGTAATAAGTTATAAAATAATGGTTCCCACAGTCTTAGACCATTTCCCATAGCCACATTTATAACTCAAAACAAAATAAAAAGAAGTCCCATTTATTACCCATTCTCCTAACCTGACTATCATATCATACTTTTATTCTACCTTATTAGAGCTGAAATCAAACAATCTTGATTGGCCTACATACCCATGTCGGGATCAAGCTCAGTGTAGTTCTATTGGCTGATGGGTTAGTCCACCGTGCCACTATAAAATATTGGGCCTATGAGTCAGTCCATCGTGCCCCTATTGGCCGATGGGTTCATTCCATCGTACCCCCTATTATGTTGTACTTCTATTGGCTTATGGGTTAGTCCACCGTGCCACTATAAAATATTGGGCCGATGGGTCAGTCCACCGTGCCCCCTATTGGCCAATGGGTTCATTCCATCGTACCCCCTATTATGTTGGGCCGATGGGTCCATTCCACCGTACCCCCTATTGGCCGATGGGTCCATTCCACCGTACCCCCTATTGGCCGATGGGTCCATTCCATTGTACCCCCTATTATGTTGGGCCGATGGGTCCATTCCACCGTACCACTTATTAAGTTGAGCCAATGGGTCCATTCCACCGTACCACCTATTAGCCGATGGGTCCATTCCACCGTACCACTTATTAGGTTGAGCCGATGGGTCCATTCCACCGTACCCCCTATTGGCCGATGGGTCCATTCCACTGTACCACTGTATTAGGTTGAGCCAATGGGTCCATTCCATCGTACCCCCTATTATGTTGGGCCGATTGGTCCATTCCACCGTACCACTGTATTAGGTTGAGCTGATGGGCCCATTCTACCGTACCCGCTATTGGCCGATGGGTCCATTCCACCGTACCACTGGATTAGGTTGAGCCGATAGGTCCATTCCATCGTACCCCCTATTGGCCGATATTTATTGTCCGCTCCATTCTGACATGTCCATTATTAGATTTTGAACAGTGCGGCTAAAAAAAATAGGGTTTCTTGAAACTAGTCAAACGTGAATTTCATATTTGCCATCTAATTTGTAACTATACAATATCTCAACACCCAAAGACCTATTGTAATTTATACCAAAATGTTCCAGCAATTTAGCAAGGTATTTCTAATGAATTTATGCGTTGCAACTATGCATGTAAGAGTTCTAATGGAAAAGAATAGTACTAAGAAGAAGTATGAAATATTTACACCACAATGGAAAGGCACTGGAGAGGAGGCAAGAAGGAGTGGACTGCCTTTTCTCCCTAACTCCCTCCTCCTATATATATATGCTTCAATGAGTTCCTCAATTAAATTCTCACATCTATTCATGTATAGGTATTCCTTAGGTTCAACGAGTCCCTTTATTAAATTCTCTTACCCCATCATCCGTTCATGAATCAGTATTCTCTAGGTTGGGTTCGTCTTCCCTAATGCCAGAGTTTGGCCTTACGTCTTCTCTATGGTTAGGGTTTGACTTTACGTTGAACCGTAACCGGTCTACTTATGTCAAACCGGCCTAACTGGCTAGTTGTTACTCAAAAGTAAGTAATTATGTCAAACATTTTTTATAAATAATAACATACATAAACATCCCACAGTCTTGGACCGTTTCCCAGCAGCCACACTTATTTCTCAATTTAAAAGAAAAGGAGTCCTCATATTTATTTTGCTCCATACTCTGGATGTCAATCACCTAATCTTGTATCTGCACACCTGCGGAGGCAATTCTGCATTAGTGATTACAACACTAAGTAGTATAATAGATAAAACAAAACAAGTACATTCCACTATTTCCTTATGTTTATTTTAATATGCGGTGGAGCGATTCCGCTATACTCCAAAACAATGCGGAGGAGGTGTCCGCTGTGATCCGCACACCCCGGCCGTAGCCTTTTTATGGGGAGGCTACCACTACCGTCTCCAGTGCCAGTGCCTCGCACACCCCGGCCGTAGCCTTTTTATGGGGTAGCTATCACTGCACTCGGGTGATTGCTATGCCCCGTTTGTGGGGAAGCTCTCACTACCAATTCTAGTGCCAGTGCCTCGCACACCCCGGCCGTAGCCTTTTTATGGGGAGGCTATCACTGCACTCCAGTGCCAATGCCTTGCACACCCCGGTCGTAGCCTTTTTGTGGAGCGGCTATCACTGCACTCAGGTGATCGCTATGCCCCGTTTGTGGGGAAGCTCTCACTGCCAACTCTAGTGCCAGTGCCTCACACACCCCGGCCGTAGCCTTTTTATGGGGCGGCTATCACTGCACTCAGTGCCAGTGCCTCACACACCCCGGCCGTAGCCTTTTTATGGGGCGGCAATCACTGCACTCTAGTGCGATGGAGGAATCGCTGTGCCTCACTCACCCCGGCCGTAGCCTTTTTATGGGGCGGCTATCACTACTCCAAAACAATATCGATGCATTACATGATTCACACACATAACACGACCCAGTGTCGGACTGAGTCAATTCATTAACCCCGGTTGCACTTCGTGCATGGTGGTCGAATCTGGGCTCAGGCCGACCTAGTCTACCAACAAGGAAAATACGATGTTCTACCTATTATACGTACCTGATTTGTGATTACGTCTGACTGTGATCCGTGAACCCTAATACAGTAATGGGGAGGTCGCCTGGGACGGAGATGAGGGATGAAATACTCACACAGTAATGGGGAGGTCGCCTGGGACGGAGATGAGGGATGAAATACTCCCTCCTCCTGCATATATATACACTTCAACCATTCCCTCCATTAAATTCTCATACCCCATCATCCATTGGTATTTCCTAGGTTCAATGACCCCTTCATTAAATTCTCACACCCCATCATCCATTGGTATTTCCTAGGTTCAACGACCCCTTCATTAAATTCTCACACCCCATCATCCATTGGTATTTCATAGGTTCAACGACCCCTTCATTAATTTCTCACACCCCATCATCCATTGGTATTTCCTAGGTTCAACGACCCCTTCTCCTTTTTAAAGAATAAATGACGGCTAGGGTTTGTGGAAGCACCCTTTCATCATAATTCCTTTAACCGGGTAATTGGGTAATTAACACGGTTCACTTAACCTTTTCACTCAACCTCTTAAATGGTATGGTTCACTTAATTAATGTGTTCTACTCGACTGATTTAACTAGAATCGTCCGATTAGAAATTACTTTTCAATTTAACTGGGTAATTCATACTTAGCCAGCTAAAAATTTTTTTTTCCGGGTCTTTACAATCTCCCCAACTTAGAATTATTTCGTCCCCGAAATATCATAGCATAAATCAGATTTACACAGATTTTATGCTACAAAAAGGCTAGGATATTTTCTGGCCATTTCCTGTTCAGTCTCCCATGTCGCTTCTTCTGATCCCTGATTTCTCCATAATACCTTTACCAAAGGGATTTCCTTGCTACGGAGTGTCTTTGTTTCCCTTGCCAAGATTCGAATCGGTTTTTCCTCGTAGGTTAAATCCGATTGTAGCTCTAAATCTGCAAAATTTGTGATAATGTGATTCTCATCTCGTACATATTTCTTTAGCATTGACACATGAAAGACATTGTGTACACCATCAAGGCTTGGTGGTAATGCTAATCTATATGCACAACTTCCGATTCGATCCAAAATTGGAAATGGTCCTATGAATCTTGGCTTCAACTTCCCTGATGTTCTAAATCTGATCACTCCCTTTTTAGGTGAGGTCTTAAGGTAGACGAACTCCCCAACTTGGAATTCTAAGTCCTTCCTTCGAGTATCAGCATAACTTTTCTGCCGATCCTGAGCTGCCTTAAGCCTTTGCTGGATGAGTTGCACCTTTTCAGCTGCTTCTCTCACCATTTCTGGCCCGACTATAACCATCTCTGTAGATTCCAACCAGCATGATGGAGATCGACAAGGCCTACCGTATAAGGCTTCAAACGGTGCCATTCCTATACTGGCTTGGTAAGAGTTATTATAGGTGAATTCAGCCAAGGCTAAGTGTTTCTCCCAATCTCCTCCCCAATCGAGGATGCAAGCTCTCAACAAATCCTCCAAGGTTTGATTGGTCCTCTCACTTTGACCATCACTTTGGGGGTGATATGCTGTACTTAACTTGATTTGGGTCCCCATAGCTTTTTGGAAAACTTCCCAAAAATGTGACGTGAATAGGGGATCTCTGTCAGAGACTATCTCCTTCGGAATTCCATGCAGCCTGACAATGTTATTTATGTACAGTTCTGCTAAGTATTCCGCAGTCCTTGTTGATTTTGTGGGGATAAAATGAGCTGCCTTAGTCAAACGGTCCACAACTACCCATATAGAGTCATGTCTCTTCAAAGTCCTTGGGAGTTTAGTAATAAAATCACATGTGACACGCTCCCATTTCCAGGTAGGTATCTCTAAAGGTTGTAATAATCCACCGGGTAGTTGATGTTGGGCTTTGATCAATTGGCACGTCTGACACTTGGAAACAAAATCCACCACATCCCTCTTCATTCCAACCCACCAGTAGGTTCGTTTCAAGTCCTGGTACATCTTTGTAACACCAGGGTGTATTGAGAACCTTGAACGATGATGTAACGACCCAGCCCAAAGTGCAACGTAATGGGCTAAGTCATCTCTTTAAAATGGGTACCCCGGAAGTTAAAGATCTCTAGTCCATTCCCACTTATAAACAGGATCTTCTCCCAGTAGGTATTAGATGTGGGACTAAGTTGAGGGATCCTCACAATCCACCCACCTTAGGAAATTTCATCCCCGAAATGCCTATTCTTGGCCCGTTGCTAGCCCCAGCCCACGTCCTTTCTGACCCGTGACCGGCAGCCTAACCAACGTTTCTAGTCTTGGCCCGTTGCTATCCCCAGCCCGTGACCTTTTTTGGCCCGTGACCGGCAGCCTAGCCAACGTCCCTAGTCCATCCCACCATCTAACACGGAACCAGGTCGGCTCTGATACCATTTGTAACCACCCAGCCCAAAGTGCAACATAATGGGCTAAGTCATTTCTTTAAAGTGGGTACCCCGGAAGTTAAAGATCTATAGTCCCATTCCCACTTATAAACAGGATCTTCTCCCAGTAGGTATTAGATGTGGGACTAAGTTGAGGGATCTCACAATCTACCCACCTTAAGGGAATTTCGTCCCCGAAATGCCTATTCTTGGCCCGTTGCTAGCCCCACCCCACGACCTTTTCTGGCCCGTGACCGGCATCCTAGCCAACGTCTCTAGTCCAGCCCACCATCTAACACGAAACCAGGTCGGCTCTGATACCATTTGTAACGACCCAGCCCAAGTGCAACGTAATGGGCTAAGTCATCTCTTTAAAATGGGTACCCCAGAAGTTAAAGATCTCTAGTCCATTCCCACTTATAAACAGGATCTTCTCCCAGTAGGTATTAGATGTGGGACTAAGTTGAGGATCTCACAATCCACCCACCTTAGGAAATTTCATCCCCGAAATGCCTATTCTTGGCCCGTTGCTAGCCCCAGCCCACGTCCTTTCTGACCCGTGACCGGTGGCCTAGCCAACGTTTCTAGTCTTGGCCCGTTGCTATCCCTAGCCCGCGACCTTTTTTGGCCCGTGACCGGCAGCCTAGCCAACGTCCCTAGTCCATCCCACCATCTAACACGGAACCAGGTCGGCTCTGATACCATTTGTAACAATGGACTAGAGATCTTCAACTTCCGGGGTACCCATTTTAAAGAAATGACTTAGCCCATTACGTTGCACTTTGGGCTGGGTCGTTACAAGATGAGCTTCTTCCAGAATATATCTTTTTAATGCATCATTGTTGGGTACACTCAACCTCCCTCTAAATCTGATTACACTGTTGGAATCTGCTACAATGTTAGGAGTTTTGTCCAACATTTCATTCAGCTTCTCATCTTCCATTTGTGTTAGCTTAACTCGGTCCACCAATTCATTGGAGATAACCAGGTTCGCTAGTATTCCTGTCATTTGTTCCACCGGGTTAATAGCTACCACCTCAGCTGACATAGCCCAAAAGTCTAGCTAGTTGTTGACCCTTGTCCATCTTGCCCTTCCGACTCAACGCGTCGGCCACAATGTTCGCTTTTCCCGGGTGGTATAAAATTTGGAAATCATAGTCCTTCAAGTATTCTATCCACCGTCTCTGTCGAAGGTTAAGGTCATTCTGGGTGAAGATATACTTCAAACTTTGATGGGTCGATGAAAACTTCGAACTGGGCCCATACAAGTAGTGCCTCCAAATCTTTAGGGCAAAAACTACTGCTGCCAGTTCCAAGTCATGGGTCTGCATAATTTTGCTCGTGAATGTTCAATTGGCGAGATGTGTAAACCACCACCTTACCATCTTGCATAAGGATGCATCCTAAACCCAACCAAGACGCATCACTGAAGACTACGAATCCTTCATTATCATTTGGCAGCGTCAAGACTGGTGCAGTTGTTAGACTCTTCTTTAGAGACTAGAAACTCTCCTCACACTTACTACTCCTTTCAAACCTGACCCCCTTCCTTGTAAGTTTGGTCATTGGCGATGCTACTAAGGAAAAGTTTTTAATAAATTTCCTATAGTAACCCGCCAAACCGAGGAAGCTTCTGATATCAGTGACTAACTTAGGTTGTGGCCAATCAATGACTGCTTTCACTTTTGACGGATCCACTGCAACTCCCGCCTTTGAGACAACATGTCCGAGGAAATTCACCTCCTTCAACCAGAAGTCACACTTTGATAATTTGGCGAACAGTTGATTCTCTCTCAATACTTGAAGAGCAATGGACAAGTGTTTCCCATGGTCCTCCTCATTATTTGAATAGACCAGAATGTCGTCCACAAACACAATAATAAACTTATCCAAGTATTCTGAGTTAGAGTGGCAAATTCCAGTGCTTTCTTCTGGACAACAGACTCAGGAAAATATTGTCCATTAAAAGCTGTTACAAATTCCGCCCAAGGAATGGACGAAATCTCCCGTTGATAGAACACAGTCTTCTCCATGGACTTCCACCAATAGGATGCTTCCTCCTGAAGCATGCATGTCGCCAACCTCACTTGATGGCGATGAGGCACAGAGAGAGCTCTAAATGCTTTTTCAGTAATGTCCAACCAGCTCTCTGCCTTCATTGGATCAGTCCCTCCAATGAATACCTCAGCTCCGTTCTTCCGGAATTTCTCTACAGTGTATCGATCACTGTCATCCCCATTTGGCAGTACCACTTGTTGGACTACCGGTGGCACCGGGTTTGGAAGTTCTCCTTGCTCGCCCGGGTCAGCTATTCCTACCCGCTCTTGGGCGCTCCCCTGATCCCCATTTGGGACGTTACTAGGACCCGCAGCCGAATTTGGAGCTCCATTCCCCATTACCAATCCCGGTAACCTCTGAACCATGTTCTGAACAACAGAAGTGGTATTTTCTGAAGCCTGCGCTAGTCCCTGTATGGCCGTCAAAATTTGGCCTAACACACTCTCAAGGTTTGTGTCTGACTGCGCAGCTTGGCTCGACTTCCTTCGGGTGCCTGCCATCTAAAATTTATTCCGTTATGGTTCATTAATTTTTTTTTCAATGATTACTTAGGTTTATTAGGGAGTCCACTAATTCCCTAATGACATACCCTATTGGAGAAAAATAAAATATTAGACTCTTCAACAAGGTACTTGAGTCATAAGATGTGAGCTTTTGGGAAACCTGGCTCTGATTACCACCTGTAACGACCCGCCATTTTTCACGATATTGTGGGCCTAACTGGCTAGTTGTTACTCAAAAGTAAGTAATTATGTCAAACATTTTTTATAAATAATAACATACATAAACATCCCACAGTCTTGGACCGTTTCCCAGCAGCCACACTTATTTCTCAATTTAAAAGAAAAGGAGTCCTCATATTTATTTTGCTCCATACTCTGGATGTCAATCACCTAATCTTGTATCTGCACACCTGCGGAGGCAATTCCGCATTAGTGATTACAACACTAAGTAGTATAATAGATAAAACAAAACAAGTACATTCCACTATTTCCTTATGTTTATTTTAATATGCGGTGGAGCGATTCCGCTATACTCCAAAACAATGCGGAGGAGGTGTCCGCTGTGATCCGCACACCCCGGCCGTAGCCTTTTTATGGGGAGGCTACCACTACCGTCTCCAGTGCCAATGCCTCGCACACCCCGGCCGTAGCCTTTTTGTGGGGTAGCTATCACTGCACTCGGGTGATTGCTATGCCCCGTTTGTGGGGAAGCTCTCACTACCAATTCTAGTGCCAGTGCCTCGCACACCCCGGCCGTAGCCTTTTTATGGGGAGGCTATCACTGCACTCCAGTGCCAATGCCTTGCACACCCCGGCCGTAGCCTTTTTGTGGAGCGGCTATCACTGCACTCAGGTGATCGCTATGCCCCGTTTGTGGGGAAGCTCTCACTGCCAACTCTAGTGCCAGTGCCTCACACACCCCGGCCGTAGCCTTTTATGGGGCGGCTATCACTGCACTCGGTGCCAGTGCCTCACACACCCCGGCCGTAGCCTTTTTATGGGGCGGCAATCACTGCACTCTAGTGCGATGGAGGAATCGCTGTGCCTCACTCACCCCGGCCGTAGCCTTTTTATGGGGCGGCTATCACTACTCCAAAACAATATCGATGCATTACATGATTCACACACATAACACGACCCAGTGTCGGACTGAGTCAATTCATTAACCCCGGTTGCACTTCGTGCATGGTGGTCGAATCTGGGCTCAGGCCGACCTAGTCTACCAACAAGGAAAATACGATGTTCTACCTATTATACGTACCTGATTTGTGATTACGTCTGACTGTGATCCGTGAACCCTAATACAGTAATGGGGAGGTCGCCTGGGACGGAGATGAGGGATGAAATACTCACACAGTAATGGGGAGGTCGCCTGGGACGGAGATGAGGGATGAAATACTCCCTCCTCCTGCATATATATACACTTCAACCATTCCCTCCATTAAATTCTCATACCCCATCATCCATTGGTATTTCCTAGGTTCAATGACCCCTTCATTAAATTCTCACACCCCATCATCCATTGGTATTTCCTAGGTTCAACGACCCCTTCATTAAATTCTCACACCCCATCATCCATTGGTATTTCCTAGGTTCAACGACCCCTTCTCCTTTTTTAAAGAATAAATGACGGCTAGGGTTTGTGGAAGCACCCTTTCATCATAATTCCTTTAACCGGGTAATTGGGTAATTAACACGGTTCACTTAACCTTTTCACTCAACCTCTTAAATGGTATGGTTCACTTAATTAATGTGTTCTACTCGACTGATTTAACTAGAATCGTCCGATTAGAAATTACTTTTCAATTTAACTGGGTAATTCATACTTAGCCAGCTAAAAATTTTTTTTTCCGGGTCTTTACAATGATGGGGTATGAGAATTTAATGGAGGGAATGGTTGAAGTGTATATATATGCAGGAGAAGGGAGTATTTCATCCCTCATATCCGTCCCAGGCGACATCCCCATTATTGTGTGAGTATTTCATCCCTCATCTCTGTCCCAGGCGACCTCCCCATTACTGTATTAGGGTTCACGGGTCACAGTCAGACGTAATCACAAATCAGGTACGTATAATAGGTAGAACATCGTATTTTCCTTCTTTGTAGCCTAGGTCAACCTGAGCCCAGATTCGACTACCTTGCACCGAGTGCAACCGGGGTCAATGAATTGACTCAGTCCAACACTGGGTCATGTTATGTACGTGAATTTTGTAATGCATCGACATTGTTTTGGAGTAGTGATAGCCACCCCATAAAAAGGCTATGGCCGGGGTGAGTGAGGCACAGCGATTCCTCCATCGCACTAGAGTGCAGTGATTGCTGCCCCATAAAAAGGCTACGGCTGGGGTGTGTGAGGCACTGGCACTGGAGTGCAGTGATAGCCGCCCCATAAAAAGGCTACGGCCGGGGTGTGTGAGGCACTGGCACTAGAATTGGTAGTGAGAGCTTCCCCACAAACGGGGCATAGCAATCACCTGAGTGCAGTGATAGCCGCCCACACAAAGGCTACGGCCGGGGTGTGCAAGGCACTGGCAATGGAGTGCAGTGGTAGCCTCCCCACAAAAAGGCTACGGCCGGGGTGTGCGAGGCACTGGCAGTAGAGACGGTAGTGGTAGCCTCCCCACAAAAAAGGCTACGGCCGGGGTGTGCGGATCACAGCGGACACCTCCTCTGCATTGTTTTGGAGTATAGCGGAATCGCTCCACCGCATATTAAAATAAACATAAGGAAATAGTGGAATGTACTTGTTTTGTTTTATCTATTATACTACTTAGTGTTGTAATCACTAATGCGGAATTGCCTCCGCAGGTGTGCAGATACGAGATTAGGTGATTGACATCCAGAGTATGGAGCAAAATAAATATGAGGACTCCTTTTTAATATAATTGAGAAATAAGTGTGGCTGCTGGGAAACGGTCCAAGACTTTCGGATCTTTATATATGTTATTATTTATGAAAAATGTTTGACATAATTACTTTACTTTTGAGAAACACCTAGCCAGTTAGGCCCACAATATCGTGAAAAATGGCGGGTCATTACAGTTTTCGTATTTTCGGGGAGAGATGGAATGAGGGTTACTAACAGCCACGCCTTCAGATAGGGCGTGTGCTCGGAAGAGCGAGCTCTGGAGCTGGGGAGAACCCACTTCGTTCCCGAAGGATCCGGACAACTCCACCTTCGTACTCAAGGCCAGGAGTAATATGGAAGATGTAGAGGGCAGAAAGGAATGAGATTTGATGCGACAAGCGATAGAGAAATGGCCAAGGCGTGAGAATGAGAAAGAAAGGGGGACACTGTCGACCCAATGGCGACGGCTCACATATATGCCCTGATGAGAGTTCTTGATGAACTATAAGGTTTTGATTCAACAGGAGAGTTTGGTCTCCTGTGCCAGATTGATATCAGTTATTTTTCGGGCCGGTAACACTTGTTATTAATCGTTTTTATACATATGTAGGTGAGAAATGCGAGGGATGAAAGTTGTCTGGACTGCGGAGGAGCAGCATGGAACCGTGCACACATATACTTGCTGAGTGTAATGTATAATGATGGTGTGTTAATGCAGCATGAATGATAATTAGAATCTTTTTGTCTTGATATATTGCTTCTTATGAGACGAGTTGATAATTGTGAATGAGTCCTTTGGAGTTTAGACTCGGCCCAGATGAAAACAAATGAGATAATGACTGAATGCCACAATAGATTGTTATATTTTATCGTATTTTGATAGAATGTTTATATACCCTTGTCATGGACAGGTTGGCCCTTATTGCACTTTTAGGGAAAATTCTATGTGAGATCCCTCAACTTATTCCCACATCTAATACCTACAAGGAGAAGATCTTGTTTATAAGTGGGAATGGACAAGAGATCTTTAGATTCCGGGGTACCCATTTTAAAGGAATGACTTAGCCCATTACGTTGCACTTTGGGCTGGGTCGTTACAAATGGTATCAAAGCCAACCTGGTTCCGTGTTAGATGGTGCGCCGGATTAGAAACGTTGGCTAGGCTACCAGTCACGGGCCAGAAAGGTCGTTGGCTGGGGCTAGCAACGGGCCAAAAACAGGCATTTCGGGGACGAAATTCCCTAAGGTGGGTGGATTGTGAGATCCCTCAACTTAGTCCCACATCTAATACCTAGTGGGAGAAGATCCTGTTTATAAGTGGGAATGGACTAGAGATCTTTAGCTTCCGGGGTACCCATTTTAAAGAAATGAACTTAGCCCATTACGTTGCACTTTTGGCTGGGTCCTTACAAATGATATCAGAGCCGACCTGGGCAGCTATCACTGCACTCAGGTGATTGCTGTGTCTAGTTTGTGGGGAAGCGCTCACTACCAATTTTAGTGCCAGTGCCTCGCACACCCCGGCCGTAGCCTTTTTATGGGGAGGCCATCACTGCACTCCGGTGCCAGTGCCTTGCACACCCTAGCCGTAGCCTTTTTATGGGGAGGCTATCACTGCACTCAGGTGATTGCTATGCCCCGTTTGTGGGGAAGCTCTCACTGCCAACTCTAGTGCCAGTGCCTCACACACCCCGGCCGTAACTTTTTTATTTGGCGGCTATCACTACACTCTAGTGTCAGTGCCTTGCACACCCCGGCCGTAACCTTTTTATTGGGCGGCTATCACTACACTCTAGTGTCAGTGCCTTGCACACCCCGGCCGTAACCTTTTTATGGGGAGGCTATCACTGCACTCCAGTACGATGGAGGAATCGCTGTGCCTCACTCACCCCCAGCCGTAAGATTTTTATAGGGCGGCTATCACTACTACAAAACAATGTCGATGCATTACACAATTTACACACATAATACGACCCAGTGTCGGACTGAGTCAATTCTTTGACCCCGGTTGCACTCGGTGCATTGTTGTCGAATCTGGGCTCAGGCCGACCTAGGCTACCAACAAGGAAAGTATGATGTTCTACCTATTATATGTACCTGACTTGTTATTTCGTCTGACTATGAACCGTTAACCCTAATCTAAATAACGGCATAAAATTATACATTAGTATAATTTTATTTTACATGAACCTACATGCAACTACATGACTAATATACTATAAATTTTAAATGATGTAATTAGTTCATGTTAGTCTTTATTTCTTATTTAATTGTCAGCAATTCGAATGATAATTATTTATTTATTATCCCCATCCAAATCCCCATTATCTAATTGATAATTCAATTATTAACATATCCCATACTTTAGTCTTTTGTATTTACCTTATATTCTAACTCAACCGCATCGATTTCTCCTATATTGACCTGGTTGCCATCCCACTTTAACAATTCATTTAACGACCCCAAAGCTCCCAGCTTTATTGTAATCAACCAGCAAAAGCCGGTATTTTTACCATGCTTGGCGACCAACCAGTAATGTGGTGGCCTCCATTTGCTGCTATGGCGTCACCAAATTGGCCACCACATGGCAACCCTCAACTAGTCCTTGCTGACCCCATCCTGGCCACCCAAACAGCAACCCGGACCACACCCATGGCGACTATTCTAGTCAGCCACATAAACCGCACCCGACCAGCCCGTCTTCTTTCCCTTCCATCCAATCTCAGACCCCATCTTATATCTACCCCACTAATCTGATAGGAAAAACACTGTGAGATCCCTCAACTTAGTCCCACATCTAATACCTAATGGGAGAAGATCCTGTTTATAAGTGAGAATGGATTAGAGATCTTTAACATCCGGGTACCCATTTTAAAGAAATGACTTAGCCCATTACGTTGCACTTTGGGCTGGGTCGTTACAAATGGTATCAGAGCTAACCTGGTTCCGTGTTAGATGGTGGGATGGACTAGGGACGTTGGCTAGGCTGCCGGTCACGGGCCAAAAAAAGGTCACGGGCTGGGGATAGCAATGGGCCAAGACTAGAAACGTTGGCTAGGCTGCCGGTCATGGGCCAGAAAGGACGTGTGTTGGGGCTAGCAACGGGCCAAGAATAGGCATTTCGGAGATGAAATTTCCTAAGGTGGGTGGATTGTGAGATCCCTCAACTTAGTCCGACATCTAATACCTACTGGGAGAAGATCCTGTTTATAAGTGGGAATGGTCTAGAGCTCTTTAACTTCCGGGGTACCCATTTTAAAAAAATGACTTTGTCATTACATTGTACTTTGGGCTGGGTCGTTACAAACACCAAAGATCCAACCTTTATCCCCTGGAACTTGGACTACACCCTACATGGGGACCTTAATTTCACCATTCATGGTGGCCGACCAGCAGCCATGACAACCATCCCATCAAGGTGACGACCAGCACCACCCCAAGTGACGACCAGCAGCTATGGCGGATCCACGTCTGGCCAGCAACACTACCCAATCAACACCAACCTGGTCTCCCTACACTTCCTGATTTACGTCTCTCCCCACCGGTCTGACTCGACCACCCAAGGCGACTCCGTCCGGCCAACAGCACCGCAAGGAACACTCCCTACTTCCAGCACGTCAACCCTACTCACAAGGATGGAGGATGGCGTTGTAGCTGCTGCTAAAACAGCAGGACGTCCTCCTGGTTTTCTTCTTCCCTTGTTGATTTCTCATTTGATTTTTATGTTTAACATGTTTATGATTTATTCAACATGTGTATGCATGTAACAAAAGAAAAAGAAAGGAAAAGGAATTACCTGAGCGAAGGAGGAAAGTCAGCATCTGTCCAAGGAGGAGAAAGATGTAGAAGACGCCCTCCCCTTCTCTTTTTACAAAGAATGAAATGACGGCTAGGGTTTGTGGAAACACCCTTTCACTGCAATTCCTTTAATCAGGTAATTGGGTAATTAATACGGTTCACTTAACCATTTCACTTAACCTCTTAAATGGGTACATGGTATGATTCACTTAAATGGTTAAATGGATAAATAATTCACTTAACCTCTTAAAAGGGTATATGGTATGGTTCACATAAATGGTTAGATGGATAAATAATGTGGTCTACTTGACCGATTCAAGTAGAATCGTCCGGTTAGAAATTACTTCTCAATTAACCGGGTAATTCATACCTAACCAGCTAACAAAATTTTTTTCCCCACGTTCGATTCCCCCGGTAATTCATACTTCTCAATTTATAATTTTTATTTTTCCGGGTCTTCACAATCTCCCCAACTTAGAATTATTTCGTCCCCGAAATATCATAGCATAAATAGGATGTTCATGACTAAGTACATCTCCGGTATAAGATCATGTTACAACAATTACACGGACTTATGCTACAAACAGGCTAGGATATTTTCTGGCTATTTCCCGTTCACTTGGACATATGAAGAAGGAATGCACTAAGTATCACGCTGGCGTGTAAAGAAAGGTTTATTTCTTAATTTTGTTTGTTCTGAGGTTAATCTAGTTTCAATACCAATACACACTTGGTGGCTAGATTCAGGTGCTACTACTCACATAAGTATGTCAATGCAGGGTTTCCTGAGTTACAGAAAGCCAAATGATGCTGAGAGATTCATCTATATGGGTGATGGCAAATCAGTTATAGTTAAAGCAATAGGGATTTTTAGATTATTATTAGAGACATGATTTTATTTGGATTTGAAAGAGACATATGTAGTACCGTCTTTTAGACAAAATTTGGTTTCTATTTCTATATTGGACAAATCTGGTTACTCTTGTTCATTTAGAAATAATAAGTTTAGTCTTTTTCTAAATTCAAATATTTTGGGTACAGGGTCCTTGTCTTTTTATGATAATCTATATTTACTAGATACTATTGCATCTTTTATGAAACCTTGCATGTAGAACTATGTGGTATAAAAAGAAAATTAACCAATGAGAATTCTGCTTTACTATGGCTTAAGCGTTTAGGACACATTTCTAAACAAAGAATTGTACGGCTTATCTCAGATGGAATTCTTGATTCTCTTAATTTTGTAGATTTTTAAATCTGTATTGGGTGCATTAAGGGAAAACAAACAAATATAAGGAGACTAGGTGCCAATAGATCTTCAAACGTCTTAGAACTAATACATACGGACATTTGTGGGCCCTTCCCTACGGCTTCTTGGAATGGTCAATAATATTTTATTACATTCATAGACGATTATTCTCGTTATGTTACCTTTTTCTCATTCATGAGGAGTCTCAAGTATTGGACGTATTTAAGGCATATAAAGCTGTAGTTGAGAACCAACTTGACAGAGCTATTAAGGCTAGCAGATCTGATCGTAGTGGTGAATACTATGACAGATATGATGGATCAGGTGTACAGCGTCAAGGACCATTTGCCAAATTTCTAGAAGAGTGTGGAATCATCCCGCAATACACAATGCCAGGTATTCCTAGTATGAACGGTGTTGCTGAGAGACGAAACCGAACATTAAAGGACATGGTAAAAAGTATGATTGCTCATACTACTTTGCCTGATTCACTTTGGCGTGAGGCACTAAAGATAGCAGTATATCTTCTTAATAGAGTACCAACAAATGTAACGACCCAGCCCAAAGTGCAACGTAATGGGCTAAGTGATTTCTTTAAAATGGGTACCCCGAAAGTTAAAGATCTATAGTCCATTCCCACTTATAAACAGGATCTTCTCCCAGTAGGTATTAGATGTGGGACTAAGTTGAGGGATCTCACAATCCACCCACCGTAGGAAATTTCGTCCTCGAATTGCCTATTCTTGGTCGTTGCTAGCCCCAACCCACGTCCTTTCTGGCCCATGACCGGCAGCCTAGCCAACGTCCCTAGTCTATCCCATCATCTAACACGGAACCAGGTCGGCTCTGATACCATTTGTAACAACCCAGCCCAAAGTGCAACGTAATGGGCTAAGTCATTTCTTTAAAATGGGTACCCTGGAAGTTAAAGATCTCTAGTCCATTCCCACCATAAACAGGATCTTCTCCTAGTAGGTATTTAGGTATTAGATGTGGGACTAACTGGGAGAAGATCCTGTTTATAAGTGGGAATGGACTATAGATCTTTAACTTACGGGCTACCCATTTTAAAGAAATCACTTAGCCCATTACGTTGCACTTTGAGCTGGGTCGTTACAAATGGTATTAGAGCCGACCTAATTCCGTGTTAGATGATGGGATAGACTAGGGACGTTGGCTAGGCTTCCGGTCACAGGCTAAAAAAGGTCGTGGGCTGGGGTTAGCAACGGGCCCAGACTAGAAACGTTGGCTAAGCTGCCGGTAACGGGCCAGAAAGGACGTGGGTTAGGGCTAATAGCGGGCCAAGAATAGGCATTTCGGGGACGAAATTTCCTAAGGTGGGTGGATTGTGAGATCCCTCAACTTAGTCCCACATTTAATACCTACTGGGAGAAGATCTTGTTTATAAGTGGGAATGGACTAGAGATCTTTAACTTCCGGGGTACCCATTTTAAAGGAATGACTTAGCCCATTACGTTGCACTTTGGGCTGGGTCGTTACAACAAAAGTAACCGTTAAGACCCCTTATGAATTATGGACAGGAAAAAGGCCCAGTACATGCATTTAAGCATTTGGGGTTGTCCAGCTAAAGCAAGGCCTTATAGGCCGAATGAAAGGAAACTGGACTCAAGAATAGTAAGCAATTATTTTGTTGGGTACTCTGATCGGTCAATAGGGTATAAGTTTTATAATCACACAATAAGGTTATTCTTTGAGACGAGAAATGCCCAGTTTTTGAGGATGTTGGTTTGGAAGGGGGAAATGAGGTTAGAGAATTTGTCTTTGAAGAAGAATCTAATTCTCTTCCCATAATTGTTCTTGATAAAAATTAGGATCATGATTATATTTCTGATGTAATTTAAGAAATAATACTAGAATTACAAGACTTTGTCGAGAATCTCCCCAATAAGCTTATACCTGAAGGACAAACTCAACAACCTTAAGAGCAAATGCCATTGAGAAGATCCACAAGAGAAAGGAGAAAGGTAATTTCAGATGATTATATTATCTTTCTCCAAGAACATGAGGATAACAATGAAATGGTTGATGATGATCCAATCAGTTTTCATCAGGTCATGAAGAGCTTTAATTCTCAAAAGTGGATTGATGTCATGAATGAAGAGATGAAGTCCATGAAAACTAATGACGTTTGGGATCTTGTCTTATTACCTGAAGGTGCGAAACCCATTGGTTGCAAATGGATATTTAAAACCAAGAGGGATTCGAAGGGTAATATAGAAAGATATAAGGCTCGTCTTGTTGCAAAGGGTTTTACTTAAAAGGAAGGCATTGATTATAATGAGACTTTCTCTCCAGTTTCATCGAAAGACTCATTCAGAACAATTATAGCATTAGTGGCACATTTTGATCTTGAGTTACATCAGATGGATGTAAAGACTGCGTTTCTAAATGGTGACATTGATAAAACAATTTATATGATGCAACTAGAAAACTTTGTATTAGGAGATTCAAAGAAGATGGTTTGCAAATTAAAAAAATCCATCTATGGATTTAAGTAGGCTTCTCGTCAATGGTATCACAAATTTCATCAAGTGATTCTCTAATTTAGTTTTGAGATGAATGTGATTGATGATTGTATATACCATAAGTTTAGTGGGAGTAGGAATATTTTCCTGGTTTTATATGTTGATGATATATTACTTGCCAGTAATAATATAGAATTTTTGCACGAAACCAAGATTCTTTTGTCAAAGAAATTTAAAATGAAAGATCTTGGTAATGTATCTTTTGTATTAGGAATTCAAATACATCGAAACGCGATCAATGTATACTTTGATTATCACAAAAGACATATATAGAAAATGTGCTTAAAAGATTTGGCATGCAAAATTGTAAATCAGGAAATACCCCTATTTCTAAAGGAGACCAATTTAGTCTCAATCAATGCCCAAAAAATGATATAGAAGAAAAGGAAATGCAAAAGATTCCCTATGCTTCAGTAGTGGGAAGTCTTATGTATGCTCAAGTATATACGCGTCCAGATATTGCGTATATTGTTGGAATGTTGGGCAGATATTAAAGTAATCCATGGTTGGATCACTGGATAGCAGCCAAAAGGGTGATGAGATATCTTCAGAAAACAAAACATTACATGCTCACATATCGGAAATCAGATCAACTTGAGATCACAGGATATTCTGATTCCGATTTTGCTGGATGTTAAGATAGTCGTCGATCTACTTCTGGCTATGTCTACTACTAGCTGCGGAGCTATTTCTTGGAAAAGTGCTAAGCAGACACTCATAGCTTGTTATGAGGCATCCAATCAGGGAATATGGTTGCAGAATTTTATCACATGGCTGCATATTGTTGATAATATTGAAAGACCACTTAAGATATTTTGTGACAATCAGTGTATAGTGTCATGTTCAAATAACAACAGGAGCTCATCTAAATCAAAACATATAGAGATCAAGTTTCTTGCTGTGAAAGAAAGAGTTCAGATTGGTAAAGTATCAATAGAACATATTAGAACAAACTCCATGGTTGCGGATCCGCTTACTAAAGGATTACTACCCAAGGTCTTTCATGAGCATGTTGCTCAGATGGGTATTGTATCATTTAATGATATGTTACTTTAGTAGGAGTTTGTATTGAACTGCAAGATTTTGGTTTAAGGTTCACTTTGTTTTGGTATTTTGGTGATCTTATAAGGTTGGACCAGTTGAAAATAGGCATGTACAGATAAAATTATATGTAATTTTCATGCTACACATCCATACTTGATCCTATATTGACATTGATTAATAGACGAGATTGTTATTTTGGTATAATGACATATGTTTGGAGCTCATAAAGTTATACAATTATTTTGTGTATATATATTAAGTCCAAGTAGGAGATTGTTGGAAATTAGACATCAATATATACATGAATCAGGAATTGTATTATATGTAATAATTATATACAGTTGGCTAAATTGAATTGATCTACTAAAGTTAAGAGTTATGAGCTATAAATTAATGTGTGGAATTTAATTAGAAAAGTGTGAAATTCAATGTGTAGATACCTTTTCATAAATTTTCTTTCGTAATGGGTGGAATTGAATTTATAGAACTAAGGCTAAAAATAAGGAGGTTATGGTCCTTTAATTTATATCTGGTTTTCGTTCTGGTATCCCATTGTCCAGAACTTTGGTTTAGAAAATTAGTTTTGGATTTGGAAGATCCATAACTGAGAATTCAAGTTTTGAAAACTCTTCCTCGATTCAGACATTAGTTTCTTTACAGCTTCAGGTATGCTTCCGCTATTTTATTTTATTTATCTAGTTTAATTTCCCTTGATGATTTGATACGAAGTCGATCCAAGTTTGTACAGTTTGTTGCTGTAGAAGTTGTCGCCTTTGAGATGTCATCCTACTTGTGGTGACGCTGTTTGCCAAAAGCCTCAAGAAGCTTTGAAGATGCGCTTTGCCAAACTACCAGGTTTGTGTTGCACCCAGATTGGAAGTTTCCCATATCCTACTGCTATTGGAGCAGTTCATAAGATGGCCACCAGCTAAGGTTCGGAGCTGAGGATTGGGAATCACCGAGTAGGAGATTATTGTGCTATTGTTTTGTCAAAGAAGGTAGTCATCCCTGAATTTTGCCAGGGAAAAGGAAATCGCCGCAGTGGAGAAAGAATTGCAGCAGAGCATCAAAAAAGGCAGAAAACAGAGAAGATCAGAGCAGAAAACCATCGTGAGAGCTGATATTGTGGCAGTTTTCCGACCAAAACAGGTCGTTCCCAGCCCCGAAGTAGCCATGAACATGAAATTAGAAAAATAATCTACAAATACAGATTGAGTCCCGCCGAAGTTCGTCACCAAAGGAGCTGGAATTCTGCCAGCAAGTTGCTGATCGTAGAAGGGATAAAACAGAGCAAAAAATTGTCGCGGAGAGCTTATTCACGATGGTTTTCCGATGAGCGCCAGTCATTCCCTGCCCCTTTGTGGTGTCGAATATGAAACTTGTGAAGTGATCAACAAACCCAAGTCGGCAGATCTTGCCAGAGGTGCCCCGAGTTGCCGGAAAATTACCCAAAAGAAGCTTGCCTGAGTAGGGTAGCATTGGAAAACAGGGGAAAACCGCCGCGGAGAGCTGATTCCGCAGCTGTTTTCCAACTAACACAGGCCATTCCTAGCCCTGCCGTGGTGTTCAATATGAAGCGGGTGAAGTGCTCTACAAACCCAAGTTGAGACTGCTGGAATTCGTCTGCTGCAGGCTAGGTGTGCCCAAGACACAAGAAGAAGGAAACATAGGAAAGGAGAAAAGACCAGGAGGAGAAGTGGGTCTGTCTTACCCACTTGCCCACTTATTATTGATATTGTCCACCACTTGTTGAACTGAATATCAAAATCGGACAAGCTGTTTGTCCACTGACCAAGCCCGTTATTAGATGTCCACATTGATGATTGTTTGCCCGATTGACCTTTCACACTTGACCGTGTCCATGAGTGCTATTCGTAACCTGGCCTTTACTCGCCCAGCTCAAAAGTCAGACCAATCCAGACAAGTTCATTTGTAGACCGGGCTCGATACAATTTTGATCAACCAAGGATTTATTTTAACGATAATGGAGTCACAGAGGCCAAATTAAATTCTTCATCAAAGCATTTCAAGGGATAAATTATGTATGAAATCAATTAAAGTATCAAAATTCCACTATGATTTGTAATTTGTGAAAGAATTGAAGATTAATTGACTGTGAGTACCAATCTCAACGTAGACTGACTTAGGCATTCAAGTTGAACACTAAGGAACCATGTAAAAACTTGTGTGAATGCTATTTTGTGTGCTTGAGACATTTTCTATTTTCATTGCACAATCACTTTGCGCAGTAAGGGTGCCTCTGTCCCAACAAACTCTCAAACCCGGATCGAAAAGACGATCCACGGGGGGTAGATGATCCCGCACCCGAATAGTTTATTAAATTGAATATTTATTTATTTATTTATTTCTTTGTTCATTATGTGTAAAACCCGTGACTCGAGTCAGAGTTTTACAGAAACGAACCAGTCGGTTCGAGTCGAGTCAGCTTCATGGACCGCAAGCTGAGTTGATGTAAAAGACCCGGAAAATAATAATAATAATAATAATAATAATAATAATTAATAATCGACGTTCGACGTAGTGGGACCGAACGTGGGAAAAAAATTCATTAGCTGGATAAGTATGAATTACCCGGTTAAATGAAAAGTAATTTGTAATTTGATATTCTAGTTGAATCGGTCGGAGTCGACTACATTATTTATCCAATTAACTATTTAAGTGAACCATACCATGTACACATTTAACAGGTTTAAGTGGACCATGTTGATTACCCAATTACCCGGTTAAAGGAATTACGGTGAAAGGGTGCTTCCACGTACCCTAGCCGTCATTTTATTCATTATAAAAGGAAAAGGGGGGGGCGTCATCTACATTTTTCCTCCTTAGACAGACACCGGATTTCCTCCTTCGCTCAGGTAATTTTCTTTCCTTTCTTTTTCTTTTGATGCATGCATACGCATGTTGCATAAATCAAAAACATGATAAACATAAGAATTAAATGAGAAATCAACAAGGGAAGAAGAAAACCAGGAGGAGGTCCTGCTGTTTTCCAGCAGCAACCACGCCATGTTTCCTTCCATGGTGCGGGGTTGACGTGCTGGAGGTGGGAATTGCTCCCGACGGTGATGTTGGCCGGATGGAGTCACCTTGGAAGGCTAAAACAGACCGTCGAGGAGGCACGCAGGTCTGAAATCCGAGGGGAGAACAGGTCGGTGTTGCCATGGGTGGTGTTGCTGGGCAGACGTGGATCCGCCATGGAAAGTGAAGACTGGTCGTCACCTTGATGGGGTAGGACATTGTCGTGAAGACTGGTTGAGTTAGAATATAAGGTAAATACAAAAGAACTAAGTATGGGACGTGTTAATAATTAAATTATCAATTAGTTAATGGGGATTTGGATGGGGATAATTAATAATTAATGATCGTTAGAATTTCTGAAAATTTAATAAGAAATGAAGACTAACATGAACTAATTACATCAATTAAAATTGATAGTATATTAGTCATGTAAGTTGCATGTAGGTTCATGCAAAATAAAATTATACTAATGTATATTAATCATGTAAGTTGTATGTAGGTAGAACATCGTACTTTCTGTGCTGGTAGCCTAGGTCGGCGTGAGCCCTGATTCGACCACCATGCACTGAGTGCAACCGGGGTCAAAGAATTGACTCAATCTATCACGGGTCGCATATATTCGTAAACTGTGTAATGCATCGACATTGTTTTGGAGTAGTGATATCCGCCCCACAAAAAGGCTACGGCTGGGGTGAGCGAAGCACAGCGATTCCTCCATCGCACTGGAGTGCAGTGATAGCCTCCCAATAAAAATGCTACGGCTGGGGTGTGCGAGGCACTGGCACTAGAGTTGGCAGTAAGAGCTTGCCCACAAACGGGGCATAGCAATTACCTGAATGCAGTGATAGCCTCCACATAAAAAGGCTACGACCGGGGTGAGTGAGGCACAGCGATTCCTCCATCGCACTAGAGTGCAGTGATTGCTGCCCCATAAAAAGGCTACGGCCGGAGTGTGTGAGGCACTGGCACTGGAGTGCAGTGATAGCCGCCCTGGTTCCGTGTTAGATGGTGGGATGGACTAGGGATGTTGGCTAGGCTGCCGGTCACGGGCCAAAAAAGGTCGTGGGCTGGGGTTAGCAACGGGCCAAGACTAGAAACGTTGGCTAGGCTGCCAGTCACAGGCCAAAAAGGACGTGGGTTGGGGCTAGCAACGGGCCAAGAATAGGTTTTTCGGGGACGAAATTTCCTAAGGTGGGTGTATTGTGAGATCCCTCAACTTAATCCCACATCTAATACCTACTGGGAGAAGATCCTGTTAATAAGTGGGAATGGACTATAGATTTTTAACTTCCGGGGTACCCATTTTAAAGAAATGACGACTTAGCCCATTACGTTGCACTTTGGGCTGGGTCATTACAAATGGTATCAGAGCCGACCTGGTTCCGTGTTAGATGGTGAGATGGACTAAGGACGTTGGCTAGGCTGCCGGTCACAGGCCAAAAAAGGTCGTGGGCTGGGGTTAGCAACGGGCCAAGACTAGAAACGTTGGCTAGGCTGTCGGTCACGGGCCAGAAAGGTCGTGATCTAGGGCTAGCAACGGGCCAAGAATTGGCATTTCGGGGACGAAATTTCCTAAGGTGGGTGGATTGTGAGATCCCTCAACTTAGTCCCACATTTAATACCTACTGGGAGAAGATCCTGTTTATAAGTGGGAATGGACTAGAGATCTTTAAATTAAGGGGTACCCATTTTAAAGAAATGACTTAGCCCATTACGTTGCACTTTGGGCTAGGTCGTTACATTCTGTATGTAACGACCAGCAATTTGTAACAACATTGTGGGCCTGGCTGGCAAGGTGTTACTCAAAATTTAAGCAAATATGTCTAACATTTTTGTAAACAAAAATGTATATAAAGATCCCATAGTCTTGGACTGTTTCCCAGTAGCCACACTTATTTCTCAAATAGTAAAGAAAAGAAAGGAGTCCTCATATTTAATTTGCTCCATGCTCTTGTTGTCAATCACCTAATCTTGTATCTACACACCTGCGGAGGCAATTCTGCGTTAGTGATTACAACACTAAGTAGTATAATAGATAAAACAAAACAAGTACATTCCACTATTTCCTTAAGTTTATTTTAATATACAGTGGAGCGATTCTGCTGTACTCCAAAACAATGCGGAGGAGGTATCCGCTGTGATCCACACACCCCGGCCGTAGCCCTTTTGTGGGGAGGCTACCACTACCGTCTCCAAAACTTGTGCCTCAAGCACCCCGGCCGTAGCCTTTTTTGGGGTAGCTATCACTGCACTCAGGTGATTGCTGCGTCTAGTTTGTGGGGAAGCGCTCACTACCAATTTTAGTGCCATTGCCTCGCACACCCCGGTAGAAGCCTTTTTATGTGGAGGCCATCACTGCACTCCGGTGCCAGTGCCTTGTACACCCTGGCCGTAGCCTTTTTATGGGGAGGCTATCACTGCACTCAGGTGATTGCTATGCCCCGTTTGTGGGGAAGCTCTCACTGCCAACTCTAGTGCCAGTGCCTCACACACCCTGGCCATAACATTTTTATGGGGCGGCTATCACTGCACTCCAGTGTTAGTGCCTTGCACACCCCGGCCGTAACCTTTTTATGGGGAGGCTATCACTGCACTCCAGTGCGATGGAGGAATCGTTGTGCCTCACTCACCCCGGCCGTAAGATTTTTATGGGGCGGCTATCACTACTACAAAACAATGTTGATGCATTACACAATTTACACACATAATACGACCCAGTGTCGAACTGAGTCAATTCTTTGACCCCGGTTGCACTCGGTGCATTGTGGTCGAATCTGGGCTCAGGCCGACCTAGACTACCAAGAAGGAAAGTATGATGTTCTACCTATTATATGTACCTGACTTGTTATTTCGTCTGACTATGAATCGTTAACCCTAAGCTAAATAACGGCATAAAATTATACATTAGTATAATTTTATTTTACATGAACCTACATGCAACTACATGACTAATATACTATCAATTTTAAATGATGTAATTAGTTCATGTTAGTCTTTATTTCTTATTTAATTGTCAGCAATTCGAATGATAATTAATTATTTATTATCCCCATCCAAATCCCCATTATCTAATTGATAATTCAATTATTAACATATCCCATACTTTAGCCTTTTGTATTTACCTTATATTCTAACTCAACCGCATCGATTTCTCCTATATTGTCCTGGTTGCCATCCCACTTTAAAAATTCATTTAACGACCCCAAAGCTCCCACCTTTATTGTAATCAACCAGCAAAAGCCGGTATTTTTACCATGCATGGAGACCAACTAGTAATGTGGTGGCCTCCATTTGCTGCTATGGCGTCACCAAATTGGCCACCACATGGCAACCCTCAACTAGTCCTTGGTGACCCCATCCTGGCCACCCAAACAGCAACCCGGACCACGACCCATGGCAACTATTCTAGTCAGCCACATAAACTGCACCCGACCAGCCCGTCTTCTTTCCCTTCCATCCAATCCCAGACCCCATCTTATATCTACCCCACTAATCTGATTAGAAAAACACTGTGAGATCCCTCAACTTAGTCCCACATTTAATACCTACTGGGAGAAGATCCTGTTTATAAGTGGGAATGGATTAGAGATCTTTAACTTCCGGGGTACCCATTTTAAAGAAATGACTTAGCCCATTACGTTGCACTTTGGGCTGGATCGTTACAAATGGTATCAGAGCTAACCTGGTTCCGTGTTAGATGGTGGGATGGACTAGGGACGTTGGCTAGGCATGCCGGTCACGGGCCAAAAAAGGTCACGGGCTGGGGATAGCAATGGGCCAAGACTAGAAACGTTGGCTAGGCTGCCGGTCATGGGCCAGAAAGGACGTGTGTTGGGGCTAGCAACGGGCCAAGAATAGGCATTTCGGGGATGAAATTTCCTAAGGTGGGTGGATTGTGAGATCCCTCAACTTAGTCCGACATCTAATACCTATTGGGAGAAGAGTCTGTTTATAAGTGGGAATGGTCTAGAGCTCTTTAACTTCCGGGGTACCCATTTTAAAAAAATGACTTAGCCATTACGTTGTACTTTGGGCTGGGTCGTTACAAACACCAAAGATCCAACCTTTATCCCCTGGAGCTCGGACTACACCCTACATGGGCACCTTAATTTCACCATTCATGGTGGCCGACCAGCAGCCATGGCGACCATCCCATCAAGGTGACGACCAGCACCACCCCAAGTGACGACCAGTCTGCCCTTTCTATGGCGGATCCACGTCTGGGCAGCAACACTACCCAATCAACACCAACCTGGTCTCCCTACACTCCCTGATTTACGTCTCTCCCCGCCGGTCTGACTCGGCCACCCAAGGCGACTCCGTCCGGCCAACAGCACCGCAGGGAACACTCCCTACTTCCAGCACGTCAACCCCACTCACAAGGATGGAGGATGGCGTTGTAGCTGCTGCTAAAATAGCAGGACGTCCTCCTGGTTTTCTTCTTCCCTCGTTGATTTCTCATTTGATTCTTATGTTTAACATGTTTATGATTTATTCAACATGTGTATGCATGTAACAAAAGAAAAAGAAAGGAAAAGGAATTACCTGACCGAAGGAGGAAAGTCAGCATCTGTCCAAGGAGGAGAAAGATGTAGAAGACGCCCTCCCCTTCTCCTTTTACAAAGAATGAAATGACGGCTAGGGTTTGTGGAAACATCCTTTCACTGCAATTCCTTTAATCGGGTAATTGGGTAATCAATACGGTTCACTTTACCATTTCACTTAACCTCTTAAATGGGTACATGGTATGATTCATTTAAATGGTTAAATGGATAAATCATTCACTTAACCCTTTAAATCGGTATATGGTATGGTTCACATAAATGGTTAGAAGGATAAATAATGTGGTCGACTTGACCGATTCAAGTAGAATCGTCCGGTTAGAAATTACTTCTCAATTAACCGGGTAATTCATACCTAACCAGCTAACAAAATATTTTTCCCCACATTCGATTCCCCGGTAATTCATACTTCTCAATTTATATTTTTTATTTTTCCGGGTCTTCACAATCTCCCCAACTTAAAATTATTTCGTCCCCGAAATATCATAGCATAAATAGGATGTTCATGACTAAGTACATCTCCGGTATAAGTTTATGTTACAACAATTACACGGACTTATGCTACAAACAGGCTAGGATATTTTCTGGCTATTTCCTGTTCAGTCTCCCACGAAGCTTCTTCTGATCCCTGATTTCTCCATAATACCTTTACCAAAGGGATCTCTTTGTTAAGGAGTGTCTTTGTTTCCCTTGCCAAGATGCGAATCGGTTTTTCTCGTAGGTTAAATCCGATTGTAGCTCTAAATCTGCAAAATTTGTGATAATGTGATTAACATCTCATACATATTTCTTTAGCATTGACACATGAAACACATTGTGTACACCATCTAGGCTCGGTGAAAACCTCCAACTGTGCTCCGTACAAATATGTCTCCAAATTTTTAGAGCAAACACAACTGCTGCCAGTTCTAAGTCATGGGTTGCATAATTTTGCTCGTGAATCTTCAATTGGCGAGAGGCGTAAGCCACCACCTTACCATCTTGCATAACGACACATCCTAACCCCACTAGAGATGCATCACTGAAGTCTACGAATCCTTCATTACCATTTGGTAGGGGTCAAAACTGGTGCTTTAGATATTTGTGTCCCTCCAGGTACTAGGTCAATGGCAAACTCCACTGCCCACTTAGGAGGCAAATTGGCAAATGCACATATTCCCGGACAGAATCCTCTCCTTAAACCAAATTGGCAAACGCCAATGCTTTCTTCTGGACAACGGGCTCTAGAAAATATTGTCCATTAAAAGCTACCACAAATTTCACCCACACGATGGAGGAAATCTCACGTCGATGGAAAGTGATTTTCTCCATGGATTTCCACCAGTAAGATACTTCCCCTTCAAGCATGCATGTCGCCAACCTCACTTGATGGCAATTAGGCACAGAGAGAGCTCTAAATGCTTTCTCAATAATGTCCAACCAGCTCTCCGCTTTCATTGGATCCGTCCCACCAATGAATACCTCAGCTCCGTTCTTCTAGAATTTCTCTACAGTGTATCGATCACTGTCATCCCCATCTGGCAGTACCACTTGTCGGATCTACCGGTGGCACCGGGTTTGGAAGTTCTCCTCACTCATCCGGGTCAGCTATTCCTACCCACTCTTGGGACGTTTCTAGGACCCGCAGCCGAATTTGGAGCTCCATTATTTATTACCAATCACGGTAATTGCTGTGCTATGTTCTGCATCACAGAACTTGTATTATCTGAAGCCTGCACTAGTACCTTTATGGCCGTCAAAATTTGGCCTAACACATTCTCCACGTTCGTGTCCGACTTCGTAGCTTGGCTCGACTTCCTTTGGGTCTAAATTTTTCGCCTGGGACTCCCCCTGTGCGGCATGTTTCCCTCCCTAGAAACACCAGCCAACCCCCGTACGCAGCACGTGACCGCTACGCAAAGCAGCAACGCGGGCACCAACACCCCCATCCCGGTACCACGCCCGATTGCTGGCGCACCCTGATACCGGTACCTGGTTACCGGTGTTAGCTCGAACAAGTTATCGATCACACGGAATCGCCAAGCAGAAGCGTTATGTGTCCCAGTCCCGGTCACCCAATTACTGGCACGACCAGACCTCGGAAACACCGGTCCAGACACTGGTGGCAAACACGACGCAAACTCTACACTTTTACGGGAAATCTCCCCAACCTCTATTCGACTAGTATGAATACAGGATAATTACAAGTAATCCTAGTCTCGACTACTTGCTGGTCGTGGACATGCAAACCCCACGACCTTGCCTCTCGACCCTCACTCGACAGGACTTCACTCACAACCCTCGGCAATACCTCGCAGGGTTGCCGAACAACACTGGTAGGAACCTTGGTCCAAAGGCGGACCACGACTACACCGGCAGTCTGCCTTGGAGCCCCAGTCCGTCCCCACGGCCTGGCTGCAGCAGACTCCAAGTTCCCCTTTTTCCCGACCAAGGTGGTTCCCCCCTCCACTGAGAACCCACCCACTCCTACTCCTCACTTATTGTTCTTCTCTACTTTCTGATCTGCCTCAACACAATGAAGCACCTCCTTATATAGGCTTCAGGCTGGAAATAGTTCACGTCACCCCATGGATCCTGCCCACATGCTCGGTCGCGGTGCTCGGTCATCTGCACCCTCCGCTCCTGGTACTTCTCCCGGCATTGCTCCCGGTCAGTTTCCCGGCACGGCTTGACCTCACACGCGTCTGGATCACCCAAGCTCGATACCTGCACCCGTTGGAACCATGATTGCACACCAACCCGTCCAGCACACCGGTAGGTTGTTCCACCACCCGGATAGCACCAGCTACCAGCTCTAGACTCGGGACGACTAGGACCAACCGCCAAATCCTAGCTCCCTTGGCGCCCCCACGGTTACGACCCGTAACAGTGTCCCCCACCAATGAGACCTGATGTCCTCATCGGAAGCTTGAGTCCTGTTCTGCCTCTTGATCCCCTCTCACGCAAGGTTTGCCTCCTTTTCCCACTTGAATCACTCTGTCTGCACCTTCGAAGCCCCCAGGTTGACATATGCGCCAAGCACCGACTTGCTTTGGCAACCAAGTATCTTGTTGTTGCGATCTGACCCTGCTACCATTTCGACTTGACCTGCCCTAGTTGCCTGTCTCGAGTAACCTCTTCCGGGGTCTGGAAAAAGGCGTTAGCTCCACTGTCCTCCTGACAATGAACTCAGATTCAACAAGCAAACCCGCCATAATTGGACAATGTACTCCTGCTAGCCCTTGCTGCCTTCCACCGTCCCGGCATTCTGAAGCGCGTCACAACTCCAAAGGTTGCCTGGAACCCGGCCGTTCCAGAATTGGCTCCGATGATCACAGCTCCGAGACTCTTCGAAAGCTGTGAGGCATAGCTCCGACCATGCCTCGACTTATCCTCCCATAAGTCATTCAAAGATGACACTACATGGCTCATTCTATGTACGAACTTCCAGTAATTGGCCAAACTCCTAGGAAGCTCTTCCATACTGTCACCTCTGTTGGCGTCCACTCGGCAATGGAATCCGCCTAATTCCGCACTCGCACCTCACTCGGCCAATTCTAAGGAAGCTCAACTCCCCTACTCACGAACTCACACCGCTCTTCACACAGAGAATGCGCCTTGAGCCCCACTTCAGGCTGACCCGCGTGAACCCTCCCTAGCTCACTACCTGATGTCAGGTCTAACTCTAAGGAACATGGGTACTTCTTCCTCATGGTGCACGATGGCCGAATTTTCCCCCATCCAGGAACCACATCTGGATCTGTGTGAGTTCGTCCGGCAACACACTCTAGTGTGCCGGCGCTGGTACCCTCCTTGGCACCAACTCGATCTGGTGAATGATCGTTCTCTCGGGAGACTCCTTTGGCAACTCGGTAGACTGCTCATCCACCTGCAAATCCGCCACCACCACCACTTGGTCCGGTCGGATCTCACCCGTTCCTGCAAGATCAGTCAAGGCCCCCGTGCACTCTCGAGCCACCTGCATTGCCGACAGGTGCTCCTCCCTGACAGTGCTGCACTTGACCCCAGAAGGTCCCTTCTGGCTACGAACAAAGCTCGCACCTGCCTTATCAGTAATCAGAACACCTCCCAGCTGTGGAAACACTCCAACTCCGGCAGAACGCATGAAAGGATTACCGAGTATCAGATCAAAATCGTCTAGCACGATGACCGTCAAATCCACTCGGCCTTCATACTCCCCCAGGCGGATCGGGACATCTCTCGCTATGCCCTCGACCTGTTTCGCCTGTGAGTTCACTGCCTTCATCTTGCCGGTATCGATCCTGGTCTTCAACCCTAGCTCCAATGCCATCCCTTTGGAGACGAAATTGTGCGTAGCACCTGTATCTACTAGGGCTGAAACTACTCTCCCGTTCACTACACATGGAACGTACATCTGGCCAACTCCCTCAGAAGCTGCACATCCAGCACGCAACGCCCTTAGTATCTGAAGGGTAGACGCTCGGGCAAGAGGCTCCTCCTCTTGGACTTGGTCTGCATCAGCTACCATAGCACTCACCTTGGAACGGTTCAGACACTCCCGTGCCCGATGCGGTCCACCGCACAGAAAGCACCCGGATGCTGGCACACCCGGCACGCGATCCCTGCTCCCCTCCTTTGGCCGGAATGGCCTCCTGCCATCCCGTTGGCTGTTTTTGCCTTTGCCTCCCTGGAAATTCACACTCGGGCCATCATCTCCCAAGGTCCCAGCATGCTTGAAGTCCACCAGTGCATCGGCAGCCACCAAAGCTGCAGGTAAATCCCGGACTTTCTGCCACCTCAGCTCCGTCTGAGCCCAAGGTTGCAAACCTGAAATAAAATTAAACAACTTGTCCTCCTCCGACATATTTTTGATGTCTAGGAGACAAGAACTGAACTCCTTGACGTACTCTCTCACCGTTCCGGACTGTCTCAATCTCTTGAGTTTGTCCCTTGCCACCCATGTAGTGTTGGTGGGCAAGAATTGCTCCCGAAGCTCCTGCTTCAAGGAATCCCAGGTCTCCATTCGGGGTCGACCAGCACTTACATCCTCCTCGGTGCGAGTCCTGTACCATAACTTGGCATCCCCCGACAGGAACATGCTGGCCATAGAAACCTGGCGCTCTTCGGGTATGTTCGCAGCAACGAAGTACTCTTGCATATCCCAGATGAAGTTTTCTAGGTCCTTGGCCGACCTAGCTCCCTCAAACTTCGTTGGCTCTGGCACCTTGAGCCTTCCTGGGATCGAGTATTCCTTGGCTGCACGGTCAACCCCACCGGGTTGAGGATGTCTTCCTATTACCTGCTTCAACAGAGCAACATCTGTATATAAAGCTTCTAGTGCATCCCGGAGACCTCCAAGCATCCCCGCCGTCTCCTGCTCTCGTGCAAGGCTGGCCACGGGTATGTCATTCACCCAAGTGCTCAAGTCCCAGACCCCTTCCGTCAGGAACTGCAATCGCTTGAAGACGGTATGCCCATCTTCACTAATAGGTTCTCCTACCAGCCCTTCCAGCCGTGCTACTCTTTCTCTGAGAGCTTCTGCCCGTGTGTCCATCTCTCTCTCTACGGTACTATGAAAGCTGTGTTGTGCCCCGCAAGACCTTTGGCTCACACCGAACCAGAGGGCTCTGATACCTCTGTCACAGGGTCCCCCTTTGGGTCTAAATTTTTTGCCTGGGACTTCCCCCTGTGCGGCGTGTTTCCCTCCCTGGAAACACCAGCCAACCCCGTACGCAGCACGTGACCGCTACGCAAAGCGGCAACGCGGGCACCAACACCCCAGTCCCGGTACCACGCCCGATTGCTGGCGCACCCTGATACCGGTACCTGGTTACCGGTGTTAGCTCTTACTGAACAAGTTATCGATCACACGGAATCGCCAAGCAGCAGCGTTATGCGTCCCAGTCCCGGTCACCCAATTACCGGCACGACCAGACCTCGGAATCACCGGTCCAGACACTGGTGGCCAAACACGACGCAAACTCTACACTTTTACGGGAAATCTCCCCAACCTCTATTCGACTAGTATGAATACAGGATAACTACAAGTAATCCTACTCTCGACTACTTGCTGGTCGTGGACATGCAAACCCCACGACCTTGCCTCTCGACCCTCACTCGACAGGACTTCACTCACAACCCTCGGCAATACCTCGCAGGGTTGCCGAACAACACTGGTAGGAACCTTGGTCCAAAGGCGGACCACGACTACACCGGCAGTCTGCCTTGGAGCCCCAGTCCGTCCCCCACGGCCTGGCTGCAGCAGACTCCAAGTTCCCCTTTTCCCGACCAAGGTGGTTCCCCCCCCACTGAGAACCCACCCACTCCTACTCCTCACTTGTTGTTCTTCTCTACTTTCTGATCTGCCTCAACACAATGAAGCACCTCCTTATATAGGCTTCGGGCTGGAAATAGTGCACGTCACCCCCATGGATCCTGACCATCCAATCTTCGATCAATGGCTCAGCTCGATCCACATGAGTCACCAACCTAGTGATGTCACCAAACTGATCCACACCGTCGACCCCCAGATCCACGGTCCTCCTTGGCCAGCTCACATCACCCCAACCCTTGGAGTTTCCAGCTGCAATTACTGAAAAGCCCCGGTGCACCCTAGCCAGGTGGTCAAACCCTCCTGGTTCGCCCCGGCTAGCCCTGGTACCGAAACCTGCACTCGGCATGCTCCAGACCCCCACAGCACTCAGTACCGGGATCCTGACTCACTCGGACCCGGACGCTCACCGCCAACCTCAACACCAGGATAGTCCTGCCCAGCATTGATCGGTCACTTTGCTGGTTCGCGCCGACGTGCTCGCTCGGCACACACGGTACTGCTGCCCACATGCTCGGTCGCGGTGCTCGGTCATCTGCACCCTCCGCTCCCGGTACTACTCCCGGCACGGCTCGGACCTCGCACGCGTCTGGATCACCCATGCTCGATACCTGCACCCGCTGGAACCACGATCGCACACCAACCCGACCAGCACTCCGGTAGGTTGTTCCACCACCCGGATAGCACCAGCTACCGGCTCTGGACTCGGGACGACTAGGACCAACCGCCAAATCCTAGCTCCCTTGGCGCCCCACGGTTACGACCCGTAACACCTACCATCTAAATTTTTTTTCCGTTATGTAAAAAAAATTTTTCCAATGATTACTTAGGTTTGTTAGTGAGTCCACTAATTCCCTAATGACATACCCCATTGGAGAAAGATAAATATTAGACTCTTTAACAAGGTACTTGAGTCATAAGATGTGAGCTTTAGGACAACTTGGCTCTGATACCACATGTAATGACCCGCCATTTGTCACAACATTGTGGGCCTAGTTGGCAAGGTGTTACTCAAAATTTAAGCAAATATGTCTAACATTTTTGTAAACAAAAACGTATGTAAAGATCCCACAGTCTTGGACCGTTTCCTAGTAGCCACACTTATTTTTCAAATATTAAAAAAGAAGGAGTCCCCATATTTAATTTGCTCCATGCTCTAGTTGTCAATCACCTAATCTCGTATCTGCATACCTGCGGAGGCAATTCCACGTTAGTGATTACAACACTAAGTAGTATAATAGATAAAACAAAATAAGTACATTCTACTATTTCCTTAAGTTTATTTTAATATGCGGTGGAGCGATTCCGCTGTACTCCAAAACAATGCGGAGGAGGTATCCGCTGTGATCCGCACACCCCGACCGTAGCCCTTTTGTGGGGAGGCTACCACTACCGTCTCCAGTGCTAGTGCCTCACACACCCCGGCCGTAGCCTTTTTGTGGGGTAGCTATCACTGCACTCAGGTGATTGCTGCGTCCCATTTGTGGGGAAGCTCTCACTACCAATTTTAGTGCCAGTGCCTCGCACACCCCAGCCGTAGCCTTTTTATGGGGAGGCTATCACTGCACTCTGGTGCCAGTGCCTTGCACACCCCGGCCGTAGCCTTTTTATGGGGAGGCTATCACTGCACTCAGGTGATTGCTATGCCCCGTTGTGAAGCTCTCACTGCCAACTCTAGTGCCAGTGCCTCACACACCCCGGCCGTAGCCTTTTTATGGGGCGGCTATCACTGCACTCCAGTGCCAGTGCCTTGCACACCCTGGCCGTAGCCTTTCTATGGGGAGGCTATCACTGCATTCCAGTGCGATGGAGGAATCGCTGTGCCTCACTCACCCCGGCCGTAGCCTTTTTATGGGGCGGCTATCACTACTCCAAAACAATGTCGATGCATTACACAATTTACGCACATAATACGACCCAGTGTCGGACTGAGTCAATTCTTTGACCCCGGTTGCACTCGGTGCATGTTGGTCGAATCTGGGCTCAGGCCGACCTAGGCTACCAACAAGGAAAGTATGATGTTCTACCTATTATACGTACCTGACTTGTTATTTCGTCTGACTATGAACCGTTAACCCTAATCTGAATAAGGGCATAAAATTATACATTAGTATAATTTTATTTTGCATGAACCTACATGCAACTACATGACTAATATACTATCAATTTTAAATGATGTAATTAGTTCATGTTAGTCTTTATTTCTTATTAAATTTTCAGCAATTCTAATGATAATTAATTATTAATTATCCCCATCCAAATCCCCATTATCTAATTGATAATTCAATTATTAACATATCCCATACTTTAGTCTTTTGTATTTACCTTATATTCTAACTCAACCGCATCGAGTTCTCCTATATTGACCTGGTTGCCATCCCACTTTAACAATTCATTTAACGACCCCAAAGCTCCCAGCTTTATTGTAATCAACCAGCAAAAGCCGGTATTTTTCACCATGCATGGTGACCAACCAGTAATGTGGCGGCCTCCATTTGCTGCTATGGCGTCACCAAATTGGCCACCACATGGCAACCCTCAACCAGTCCTTGGTGACCCCATCCTGGCCACCCAAACAGCAACCCCGACCAGACCCATGGCGACTATTCTAGTCAGCCACATAAACAGCACCCGACCAGCCCGTCTTCTTTTCCTTCCACCCAATCTCAGACCCCATCTTCTATCTACCCCACTAATCTGATTGGAAAAACACCAAAGATCCAACCTTTATCCGCTGCTGTCTCATGGAACTCGGACTACACCCTACATGGGGACCTTAATTTCACCATTCATGGTGGCCGACCAGCAGCCATGACGACCATGTCCTGCCCCATCAAGGTGACAACCAGCACCACCCCAAGTGACGACCAGTCTGCCCTTTCGATGGCGGATCCATGTTTGGCCAGCAACACCACCTAATCAGCACCAACCTGGTCTCCCTACACTTCCTGATGTACATCTCTCCCTTG